>JAAXYW010000294.1:0-44870 GCA_036851895.1 Orthonychiurus folsomi
TGATGGCGGTGAGATCAACATTTGATGACGTCGGTGAGGTCAAGACTGACCAGGGCTGAGGAGAGGATGGGATTTCATGGAGCTTGTGTTGTGGGGTTTGATGGAAGTTGTGTGAATGTGCCTGATAGCTTTGCAGCTGCTCTTTTCGATCTCTGCTTGCAGAGTTTATTTGTTATCTCTCTTTACCCTTTATTACTAAGGTCTGATCAATGTTGTCTCAGAAAAATAAATAAAATTTTCTACGAAGTACAGCAGTCTAGGCGCCCGGCAATGGCAATGTGCAATGCTGTTAGCCAAAGGGTTATTCCGAACAAAATAATTAGAATTTTCGACTGGATTCTTTCTTTAATACGTGTTATATGTATTGAGCATCTAGCAGCGCATCAGTCTTGATGTTATTGAAATCGTTCTTCTATTTTTCAAGTCCCCTCGATCGATTTTACACATGCTTTCAAATCTTTAGCTTCTAGCTCATTCAAGATCAATAGCTATGTATACTTGCCACTAGTAACTCATTTAACTGTATGATGTGAAGATATTTAGTACCGCGGAATGCATTATGACGTTAGCGACAATGGCTTACAATTAATCATTCTCGTCGGAGACAACTCACGACAAGCAATAATGACAACATACTGCTTTGTGGTTTAAAGCATGTGGAAAATAGATCAAATGTTGGCATTACACAAACGATATATTTATATCTATCCAAATATTGCAAACTCAACCACTGCCGTGGCCTGTGGTTGGAAAAGGATGACATGTTCATTTATTATGTTTGAAAAATGAAATACGGCTTCCGTTCCATGTAATAGCGTGTTCATTTTATTTTATGGTGTACAGATCATAATCAGAATGGAAACCAAATACACATTGACCGTCAGACACTCTTCTACCGGAACACATCCTTACCTGCCAACCACCTTCCCCGACACTACGGACGAGTAAACCAAGATGAAATGAGAGAGCGTGACACAAGTGACAATTTACAACGCAACCCACTTTCCTCTTCAAGCACTTTCCGCCACGCCAAACCCTCACACTTCCGTCCTTTCTCTCTCGCATTTTTTCAGGAGTGGAATTTATTTAGTCAGTCCGCGGGACAGCGCACACCCACACCAGTCTGGCAGGCTGGAAATTGAACCTAAGATGAGAATTGAAGTGAAAGTGAAACTAAAGATTTTTCCTGCCATGCCTAATTATGTGGAGCTGGCTGCTGAGGCGAGGTCGGGAAAGCATATATCACGTTGTGTGCTTTTTATACCGAGCTGCACGTAGCCCCAGCTCTTTAAATACTAATGGGCTTTCTCCCGAGGCGAAACTGCTGGCAACATTAATTTCTTTTAGTGTTCCTTCCTCACATAAAGTGAAACGGAATCCTTTGAACCCTGGTAATGAGATAATAGCACCGAGTGTCGACTTGAGCATACTGGGGCACTTAACAAAAGTTTCCCGGGGAATGGTCACTTTCTGCATACGTTAAGAAAATTTTGACTTTTAATTTATAACAACAATTTTGGAAACTGGTAAGTTGGCTTGTAAATCAGGCACGCTTGGCTTTACATGAACTTGCAGTTTGCCATTATGCAAATGCGTTCATGTGGGGTGGACCAGTAATGTACACCTGGGTTTTAACGATGAGTGACTTTTCACAATTGAAAAGGCGAGCGGAGGCCATTTCGCCAAATTTTCACTCTAAATTAGGTCAATGGCTTAGCTCAAGTACCCAATTAACAACTTTACCTAGTAATAATTAATTTACGGCTTCAGTGTGGGAATTTCTCCGCTTCATTCAACACGTACGACGGCTACAAGGGTTCGTTCCGAAATTAGAATGGAAGTGTGAGTGTGAGATGAGAGCAGACTCAAGCCGCGTCCCGGCCTTTAAAAATAATTTTAACCTAGGCAGGAGGGTGCCCCTGTATTAATGTCAAGCCCTTAGTTCAATGGCTAGTTATATTAATGTTAATATGTTAGTATTTGTTATTGTGTGTAAAATAATATTTTTAGAATTAAACGTCCAAATAAACACAGAATACATGCATTAAAGGAAAGACCCCAGAAAAGGTAGAGAACCCAAAATTTAGGGACCCTGCTCGTTAATAGCTCAGTAAATTCCAGTTTCTTAAACCCCTTCCCACATTATTTCCATGCATATGAAACTTTGAGACTAACTACCCCGACACTTTATTAGGAAAGGCTTTAGGAGGCGGCAGCGAAATTCTTCGGGAAATGGTTTTGCGCGGAGATGATTATTTTTAGCAGCCCCCAGCAGAATTCTCAGTTCATCCGAAACGCATTACTGTTTACAATGACAGACACACTCGTAAAATTGATTTGTTTCTCCGCGCTATAACTGCTTGGTCAGATTTAAACAAACGGTTTTGGACAAATTAATCATTCTTTTCATTTCAAATTGAAATCATAAGTACTCAGATTTTGACAACTCAACCGGAGCATGAAGACAAAGTTGGCTAGCATCAGATTCTAAGCGTATGTTCGAATTCCGTCGCTGAAATTTGTATGCTTTGGTCTGTGTTTCTAACACAATTTGTCAAAATTAACGACTAGTAGGATGGCCGCCCTTGACTCCCATCCTTATGGCCAAGTGGGCACCGGAAGTAGTGCTCTTTTCTACAAACTGCAGAAATTATTATGTTCGTTGGTAGTAATGAAGCCAATTGCGACTGAGTGTATTACATACACAGTAGATTATACAGTTCCTGGACTCCACATTTTGTACTTCTTGGCAATAAAGAAATTCTTTTTATGTCTGAATTTTGTTTTTTCTCATATCTAGAAAGTTATTTCTTCCTGTGTTCTCATCTAAATTTTCAAAATCATTTTACAGGGACCCAACAGTTATACTCCCTACTAAAACTAACTCTAGAATAGTCACGTATCGCACTGCTGGCACGTATTCGAAATTCCTGGCCGACAAACTTTGAAAAAGCGAAGCAGCTAAAATTCTTTGCAAACTTTCTCTCTTGTGGAAAGTTATTTGTAAAGAAAGTGAATCACGAAAAGTAAAGGCGTGGATAACACATTATCCAATCGCGTCCGGAACGTGTGGGCAGCACTGGAAATAATATTATCAAAACAATCCCAAAATCCACTGTGTGGGATGAACGAAGGATGAGATCCGGTCCTAAGAACTTGTAAACCGTAAATAGGTCTAATAATTACACCCTTAGATTATTTTGTCGTATGCTTCTATTAAACAAACACAGAAGCTGCAACTTCCAAACATATGGTAAAATCCCTATGTTTTTCTCCGGGGTCCTTTGCTTCCAAAACATCAAAACATCTTGTGGAATTGGATTGGATGAGATGTTTCTTCATCCACTGGAAAACCTCTAATCTCCCATCTCAGTACTTTAACTTTTGCTATTTTCCACAAAAGTCGTGCTCGGATCCATCAGTTCGTCTTTCTTTTCTCAAATTTCTGTTTTTCTACCAAGGCTTTTTCTCGCTCGTTCCGCTAATGATTCCTGGTTATAACTCCAACGTGCCCACTCTCATCATTCAATTCCAAGTTTCATTTCCTCAATTTTGTGTAGGGGGTTTTTGGTGGAGACCATTAGGCAAGTTCAACTTCTAATTATGACAACTCAGGGCACGAATGTGTGGGTGGAAAAGATAACGAGGGTGCGAGAGAAATTGATATATTTAATTGTCTGCCGTGGGAGAATTGGGTGAAAGTTATTTATACGTCACCTACTACAGTATAGAAGGGTGCTAGATCTGGCCAATGAAAATGACTGGGACCAGAAATTGTAGTTATACACATGTATGGTATAATGTGGCATGGCAATGATGACAATATAATTTTACAAAGTATTGAATGCCTTTTGACCTGAAACAACCAGCATTACTTGCAATCTTGTTGCCAATTTGAGATTTACCCTCGAAATAAAAAATCAAAATCTCACCTAAAAGCAATACAAAGAATACATGATTTCGTGTAGAAAAACTGCTGGTTAGCTGGCTTCTCCAAATGTCGAATGTGGTCTATGAAATGGCCTAAGCTGCACTTGGAAATTGAAGATGTGCAAATAAGCGAGAACATTACTACCTTTACTCTTTCTTTTAGTCTCTTTATGTGGAAATAGGCATCTGTCTGCCTTGGAAATTTGACAGGTGGAACTCATGATGGCAAATTGAACCTGACAGACAGAAGACTTTTACTTTGAGAAGCTTTTTCTCAATATTCTTTGTGGATATTTTGCTGTGGTTAGCGATTTGGTTCATCTGGTGTAATTTAAATTTCCAAATTAAAATAATGGGACGACTTACTCTAATTGATATAAACAATTGCAATGCAAGTGTATTGTGCAATTAGTTGCATTAATAATTTGATGTGACTAACTGCTTCAGTTTGAGAGACAAAAAAATAATTTGGGTCGCCCGCTTCGCTAGAACCTTGACTCAGCGACCTCAGGGTGTCAAACAATTTTAGCAGAAGAGTTCTTAAATGAGAGCAAGATGTGGTAAGGGATATTGGAGAAGGGAGTCTGGATAAATCTCTTAATAGGATTAGGTCGGGTTAAATACAGAGACGAACTTTTCCCGCTCCTTTGAGGTTAGAGCTATGGACTGGAGGAAAGACAAGTCAGCAGCTTCCAGAACTACAAATTAAATTTTTCCTCTCTACCACCGGATTGACTGAGTGAATAAGCGCCGCGCAATAAACGGGGAAAATCCAGACCCGTCACTGTTCTGTCTCTGATAGGAACCCGAGTTCCCTTTTCACTTGATCCAAACCAGAAGTTTGTGTCATTCCTAAATAAACCTAACAATGAGAAAATAAAAGACGACTTTCCGGTTCAACCCTGTTGTAGAGCTTGTATCTGGTTTAGCAGTAAAACCGAAGACAAAAATAAAAATTGCTTCGGCGGGTCCAGAAAATTGACTATTTCCCCGAAGGCATAAAAGACTAATACACAGTTCCACACCTATTAATACACTGCTTCCAGGAAGATATGGTTGCTTGGATACGAGGAGAAGGCATAAAAGACTTTAATGGAATGTCTTGCTCGTATACTTTTAAGGGTTCCTCGTAATTGCGAAATCGTAATTATTTCCAAGGTATGGAGTCCTCACCTCATTAAGTTTGTATCGTTAGGATTTTGTTTTCTCCGACAGCAAAATTTTTAGGATTGACATTTTAGACTATGACAAACCACAAAACTGTAGACTACTACCTGTCTTGCAGTCTTGGCATGAAGCCAGTGTTATCTGTAATTGTGTTTCCGATACGTTATAGGTTACATGGTAGTGCTAAATTGAAATTACAATTTCATGAGTGTTATCAATGCTGCTGAGCAATTTATTGGCATGTTTGGTTTATTTGTTTTTTTCCAAAATATAGTGAAAAAACTAATTCTATGCTGCAACATTTAGTTTGCGTATTGCAGTGTGAATTTTTCTAGCTCACCGTAAATGGAAAGATTATTGAAGGAAAATTTTACTTCGCAAGTTCGCAGTAACGTTTATTTGATTGTGCTCTCCTGCAACTAACCTCACCAACAAATCAGCCAGAATTGTTATGCTTCAAAAACTTCAACGAACTGATTTAATTTTTCAGCTTCCAGTTCCTCCCGTTTACAATTTGTTCCCGGCAATCATAAGGTATACACACTGCAATGGATATTTGTCGATGCACGAAATACGAATAATATCATTTTAAGTACGCCGTGGATGGGCGTATGCACAAAACTTTTCTACGTGCCGGCAAGGCAGAAATGTAATTCAAAACTTAAGAAACTTTGTTAGCTTTTCCATGAGTGAGTCTACTCTTCTGAGCCCACGTAAATGCACAAGAGATTTCCCTCGTATTCCGAAATTTGTCACAGAAGAAAAACAATTGCGGAAGAATTACAACATTGCAAAGTCTCTACTCCACACATCTGACTGGGTCTTGGACAATAATGTAATGTACAGTGCGTTTGACGTACTTTCTTTGTTAATCAGGTTAAGAAGTGAAACTTTCTTTCTCAAATACAGAACGGAACTGTTAGCAGGAGTGGAAATGAGGTTTGAAGTCTCCTCTAACAGAAAAAAGGGTTGCGGAGTTGGTAAGGATTGGGAGCGGATGGAATTCCAAACCCAATTTAAAGTCTAGCTTGGATTCCAATTGAAAAAATGTAGGCCGGAAATGAAAGCGGGAAAATCATCCATAAATTGTCCTGATTTCCATCGGAGGAGGAACAAACGGAAGCTCAGCTGTCACCACAAAATTGCGGTACTCAGCAGCACTTCCACGCCTTGAGATCCGAAAGAAATATTCAATAAAAATTCTGAATGATATACCAAGACGATAGTTAATATTTGGCGGGACCAGATTTATAGGTTTGAAAATAGTACAAGCATTTTCCCCTTTAATCCGTGCAAGAACCTTCCTGCACCCGGTTTTCATCAACTTTGCCAAATTTTATTTGGCAAATATCACCCAATACAATTCACTTCGCATTTTAATTTACAGCTTACCTAGAACTTAACTAAAGCAAAGCAATTATATAAATGTAAGTTCCGACCTGCATGGATTGTAATCCTGCTATGATTTCGGAGAGAATTGCACTTTATTTTGGCGATAGCATTTGGTCATGCATCATTCTGTCCAGTCACAGACAGAAAAGATGTCACATGTGTGTGTGCATATGTGAGGAGTTTAACAATGCGGATCCTTTAAGACCAAGCCACTTTCCATAATTAAGTCTCTGGTCCGTCCAAGACCAGCATTGGAAATTCGTTGGAATATTTGTATTTCCCCCAGGTCCAAAACCTGGGCAAGAATTCCATCCAATTTGCTAATACAACTTTAATGCAAATCCTGGATTGGTGCTTGGAATGGATCGGCATTCTTAGAGGAAATCCGTATGGTGCATTGGGGAGTACTAGTCGCACGTGCAATGACTCGGTGTTTGTAAACAGCTTCATCCTGAAATACAACAAATTCTGCCAATTGTTTCCCCTGTCAATCCTGTCCATGCTGAGTAAAGAAAACGCTAATTGTGTTTATAAATGTTTGAAGAAACTACTACTATGTATTGGTTAAACTGTAAGGGTTATACCCTTTGAAAACTTTTACTACATCCGTTCACAGCCTTTGGCTATACGTGAGTGAACGTTATTCTTTGAAAGTCAGAGAGAAGGGCATGGGATTGAATATGAAGAACCCGGATAACACATCTCAATCTATGCAATTGACCGGCAAGCCAGGATGGATGCCTCCTGGATTTTTCATTTCCAATTCCTTTACAAATCATATCACGTTTCGAATTTTCAAGTATTATACTATGGATATCCGGGATCAAGAAGAAACATGTACATTTTATGCAGTCTGCCCTGCAGATGCATGAACGGAAGGTATGTATTGCTCAAAAGATAAAATTGTTATGCTTCAAGCAGAGAGATGTGTATTTAAATGAAAATACAATGCACACAAAACTTATATAGATAGATGCTATATATTTGTCACCGCCCCTTTCCTTGGATTCTTCAGGAAGGATGAGGCATGACAAATGGCTTACATAAATAAAGGAGCAAGAAAGAGAAAAGAAGGGAGAGCGAGGAAAGTAGGTTTTTTATACGAAGCTGGGTCTAAATCAAAAAATAATTGTTTTTGGTGCTATATGCGAACGCGTACGTTTAAGAAAGAATGCCATCTCTTTTACTTGGGCAGTGAAAGTATCCCAATTACAATCATATTCCGGCATGCCTCATTTTCAGGCAATGCAATGGAAATGTTCGTCAGCGCGAGTAAACTCTTTCCCTGGTGCATGTAGAAATGTAGTTTGTTAATATTAAAGTAGGAAAATGAAAATGCGCTGGCGCTTGATCCGCTGAAAGACTTATTGCATCAGAGCATGTACTCGCGGGCAAACACGACGTCCCGTATCGGTTCTCTCAAAATGTGAGTACAGGCCGACTCTTTCTCTCAAACCGTTTCTGCCCTTCAACTGAAGTGATCGACAGTTCTCGGTTCAGCGTGTCCAACAATTCTCTTGTGCTTTCCAAGCTTACGAAGGAGACATTTTAAACTTAAGGTAAGAATTTACGCAGCTGAATTTTTCTTATTAGTATAACACATTAATTGGTTTGCCGCGCTAATTTTGTTAACTCTTGCAAATATTAATTTACTAAGAATTTTTTTGGTTGATATTTTAATAAACTTCTAAAAGTCAGGATCCATTTGGAATTTTAATATTTTCTAATCTTGCCTCGTCAAATTTTCCTTCCCACAATACCCTGAATTTTATTAATATTGCGCAATATAGTCCATATAGTAACTATATCCACAATATCGCACTTCAATGAAAACTTCTTAGGTATACTTAAGTATCCTTCAGGTTGCTTAAAATTGGGCAAGAGGGATATCAGAATCCTCCGCATTAGCACGTGTAAGGGGTGTATGCAACGAAATAAGTGACGGGAAGAAAGTTTACTCATAGTTCCGAGAAGGCAGGCACTTATTTGTAAATTTTAGCAATAAAGATAAATAACGAGTTCGGCGAAAACCAGGCTCTTGAATCTTTTATTTGCCGAGTCTACCGTCCTGGCCTTGAAATGGCCTGAAAAAGAAATCTCATATGTTGAAAAGTTTATGCGGTGGGGTTCCTCAGATCGTATTGATTGGGAGTATCTGCTGAGTCTACATTGCATAATTTTCTTCCATAAACTCTCTGACTTTGAGTAAATGTTACGTATAAAGTTGACTTATTGGAAGGTTTTATCTGCTTTCCATAATTATATGCTGAGTGCGCTCTGGTATAGGGATCCCAAATTTCACAACAAATTAATGGTTGGACTCTGCCAACGGTTTTATTATACTTTGAAAGATCCCTTGTAAAATTATTTGGAAAATCACACATGCAGTGCAATTTTAAATCCCAGGTAGCTTAATTTTAAATAGGGAATATTGCACACTTACTTCGTGCAATACTCAAAGATTGTAGTATTGTAGCTTTAGAAATACTCTAACTTACTGTCACAGATTACGAGCCCTTGAGTCCGTAATAGCGCCTCATTTTAAGATTCGGATAAGAATTGGGCAAAAATAAGAAAACATTAGAGGGACTGTCCGTTTAAGACCAATTGAGATTGATTTACCTATATAATACGGTTTAAAAAGATCAATGACAAAGAATTTAGTTGCTAATTTGAGGCTACGATTATGTTATGCATGCATGTTCTGTTCTGTCAAACTTCTAGTGGAGTGGTCCTTGCTAATCTGCATGCATGCAATAAATACACTTTTATGTCAAGGGCAGTCCAATGGACTGGCTTAGTTGAAGGAGCATTATCAAGCCGCGTTGAATGATATCCTTCTTGCCTCCACGTTTAGCACATTGCATATCCTTCGTAGGTTTTATTGGAGGATTTTACGAGTTTTTGGCCGGCTGGGGCAGGTATGGGGGAGGAAGAACAGATCCGCCGCCAACATCCACAACAACCCCATAGGCTGTAGAATGCCAAAGGCCCAATACCTCCAACTATATTTCGGGTCGGTATGTCGATATTTATTTCACTTGAATGGACTCGTCAAGGAGGAACCTGGATGAGTTTGATGTCTAAACAAAGCCGAGCAATAGTTACCCGTTAAATCCTCAGACCAGGCCATAGCGTATCCTCCGTTTATTTGACTCGGGCGGTGATCGTCGCGTCTCATTCCGTTTCTTCCCTTTTTTATTGCAAGTTTTTCCAATACCATTTGCGAGGAAGATGTGTAGCCCACAAAGACTCAATTCCACCGGAGCTGATGGACTTTCCTATTTAAGCTTTCACTTCAGAGTGACACTTCAGTCCATTACCTTTTCCTTTGTCTGTCGCGGGAGAGAGAATTAAGTGCAGTGGAAACATATAGGTTTTTCGGGTTCAATCTCAATGCGAAATGTGCATGGCAATAATTTGAGGGCTTCAATTTGAGAGGGTGTGGGACTTCATTGGCCGGGAAATGATGTAGTTATGATCCAGTGTAATACAGAGCACTTTGACCTATTTCCTAGTTTGATTATTTCATGGCTGCTTGCTGCATTCTACGTGTAGGAAAACTCACAGCGTATGGTGTGAAAAGGCAGGCCTTGCTGTAGGCACGAATCCCGAGAAATCACTTTGTGGGGAAGGCGATTATTGTCAAAAGTAATTGTTTGAATGAACTTTGCCATTCTTCTGTTTATGACAGGATTGAACGGGAAGAGGGAGCAATTCCGCGGATGAAATGGTTTTGTTTGCGAGAACACCTGGCTCTCCTTTCTGAACGTCTCCATGCGACTTCCCCTGACAGGACAGTCCAGGGATGATCTTCAGAGGCCATTAGATCCAGCACCCACAAAGGATTTGGAAAAAGTGATCCGAGCGGGTGATAATGGAGTTCTAAAGAGAGATATCAGTTGGGGAAATTATTGAAACCTGGACGACTCATCTGTAAAGTAGGGCGCAGTCTTCTTCTGAGAACGGATTTCCTTTGGATCTTCTCTGCAGTCCCTTGAAAGGAAAGTCGGATAACATAAATAACTGAGCACACGGATTCTTCTCCTCTGCGCAATCTCCCCGTGAGTTTTCAATTGTCTTTTGAAAGGAAAATAATAAGGATTGTCCAGAGTAGACAGGCAGGGATTTGGCATTTCTTTTCGAGTTTTCTTATTTGGAATATCAAAATCAGGCGTGCCTCATTCTCATGAATGATGGATTCAAACTCAACTCGAGTATTTTACTGAATGTGAACTCTGTTGAGCCTCTCTGCTTCCCCCAACTCCTCCGTATTCAGGGGGCTGCGGCTAGCAGTTAGCCGTAAATTTTGGAAAAGCTTTTCCTTCCCTCCGGACCCCGTTGTAACTTTAGTATACAAAACCCGATCTTGAGACTAGGGAAAAGGAACCACACTCAATAGATAGCTAAGGCACTGGTTCGGCCTTCACTTTCAATATAATTCCATATTGTTTGCCACGGAGGACAGATAAATCAAGTGTAGCTCCTCCCCAGAAATGAAGCGTTTCCTAACAAATTCAATTTCTTCACAGGTTGAGGAGCATGAAACTTAAACGGAAGCAAAGTCAATTATAGTCAATGACGACTACAAAATAGGGGGGCCACACCAATCCACAACGCGAGAAACATATGTTACCTTTTGAACCATTCCAAACCCAAAACTATTTTACTTTGTGTCCAAAAGTAAACTTTACCTCGAGGAGTGTAAAATTTACCAGGTGTACGTGATTTGTACCTTGTTCCACCAGCCACAGTCTTGAGTTAGTACTTTATGTGCAAAAAGTGACATCCACTCCTGCCCCCAGCTTCCCCAGTCGTAATTGGAGTGGGTGTCCGTCTACTTCGCAGAGGAAAACGAAAAATAGGAACTTGAGACTCAACAAACTGACTGCAGATTATAATAGAGACCTGTTGCAAAGGAAGGACAAGAGGTTTGCGGTGGTGTTTGTATTCCAGTGTGTGAAACCTCCTTCACCTCAGGTAATTTATTGGTTCAATTATTTTCTTGTGACAGGACTGCACAGCCCAGCACGGGGCGGGAAACATAATTTTCCCGCACGGGGGGATAACAAGACCCTCCTTGACGAGACGACACCCGTTTTTTTATATTTCATAGTCCGTATTATGTTTTCCTACCCTGATGTAATGAAACCAAATATCTTTACAGTGGAAACCTCAACCAACGGAAGACACTAGACGAAAAAGGACTGCAATCACTTTTTCTTATGGAACTTTTCCTTTGTGTGTTTCCCTGTGATTTAGACTGCAGTCATTTTAAGACAAGTGGAAGTGGGCCCTCCCCGCTGTTTTTGCGGCCATTAACATTTCTTTCAGATTCTGAAACTTTTTTTGCGCGTTTCGCAAAATAATCAAGGAAGACGCAGTGCAGAGCAACTAAAGAAATCATTCCATTCCACATCTACACAAGCATAAAAAATTATCCCCCATTCCCATTCTTACAGTCAACCACCCGCCATTGGAGGGAGCATAAATAAGTACAGTGACAGTGGAGCCAGCAGTGAAGGATCTTGATTGCTTGGAGACGAAGACAACTGTCATTCCCTCCTCCTTGTGGAAAACATTAAGAAAATGGACATGGAAGTTGATAACCCAATCCCCACAATAGAGAGTCCGGAAAGTGGAATTTGTCTCGGAGATGATTCTTCCAATGAATCCGCTCGGTACTTGAATATTACAACGGAATTCCCCATCCAGTACGCCCAACCATTGTACGGTTACTGTATGCCATTCCTATTTCTAGTAACTTTGGTTGCAAATACCCTGATTGTCGTCGTCCTATCCAAGAAGCACATGAGAACACCGACAAATGTTGTACTTTTGGCGATGGCCCTTGCAGATATGTTCACAGTCCTATTCCCCGCCCCTTGGCTCTTCTACATGTACACATTTGGGAATCACTACAAGCCCTTTTACCCGGTCCCTGCCTGCTACGCGTGGTCCATCATGAATGAAGTCATCCCCAATTTGTTCCATACGGCGTCGATTTGGTTGACGCTCTCTCTCGCCATCCAGCGGTATATTTACGTGTGCCACGCCCCTGTCGCCCGTACCTGGTGCACGATGCCAAGGGTCCTCAAAGGGATCTTTTGGATCTTCTTCTGTGCAACTCTTCACCAGTCGACGAGATTCATGGACCGTGTCTACGAGCCGTGTGACATAATTTGGGAGGGACGACCGTCCACAGCCTGCAAAGTGAGCCTCGCCTACTGGGTGACCCACTGGGTCACGGAAAACATTTATTTTAATGTGTATTTTTGGTTCCGAGTGGGATTCGTTCACCTCGTTCCCTGTGCTGCCCTCATTGTTTTAAATCACCTCCTCTTCCGAGCCTTAAGGGAGGCTCAGCAGAAACGGGAACAACTTTTCAAGGACAACAAGAAAAGCTCCGAGTGCAAGAAAATGAGAGACTCAAATTGTACAACAATGATGTTAATTGTAGTGGTGACAGTATTCCTCTTCGTGGAAATCCCTTTGGCGGCCCTTACAATCCTCCACATTATTTCCAGTACACTCACGGAGTTCCTGGACTATCACTTGGCGAATGTGCTCATCCTCTTCTCCAACTTCATTATTATTCTCACCTACCCCATCAACTTTGCAATTTACTGTGGAATGTCACGACAGTTCCGGGAAACGTTCAAAGACATGTTCATCCGTGGGGGGACGGGGCGGAGGGATGGATCCTCCAGATACTCACTTGTGAATGGCCCACGAACCTGTGCTACAAATGAGACGGTTCTTTGATCTTCCACGAAGCCCTTGCCCCCGCGTCTGGAGACAAAGGGCACGGCTGAAGGTGATCCACTTGCGGATCAAGCCGCGGAACTTTCCCCGGGTCTGATTTTCAACTCCAAGGCAGTTGAAATGGTGGTCCGTGCTGTTGTGAGTAGGGATGAGGAACCGGATGAAACCGAAATTCAAAGCTAAATACTCCCGCCATTTGGTAGTGGTCGCACCCGGGGTTCCTTAACTTTGGAAATCTCAATATATGAATCCATGACTATGACCATGACTCCAAGTCCAAATCCTACTTTCCTATAAAATTCAAAATCCCATAGGGTCCTCGCTCCTCGACTTATTTTCAATCCGGAATCCATTAGGATTAGAGAAGGGTGGAATAACGGGCATGTCTATGAGTGTACGTACGTACGTGCGTAGCGTAGTACCTTTACATTTTAATTGACTTGATGTAATATTCATGGCTGGGCGTCGGCGTTCGTGTTACTAAAAATTGGAGGATCATCTGCTCCATTTGTTTGCTTTACGTACGAATGTAATCAATCAGCTTACTGTGTCGGCGTGGAGTGTGTGCTTTTTGCTTTTAGGCTAAGAGAAGTTGGAATTGATAAGGGAAGAATTGCGGGTCGGAAGGATGGCTAGCAAAAATTTCAGTCGGTCCGCCAAAGGATCGAGCAACACGACGATGTGTTGGAAATGACATGGTATGGTGACGCTGATAATTCGAGTGACGCTTTTATACATCATTGTCTGCTCTTATCCAGGGTGATAAGTAGGAAGAGGGTTTTTTTTTGAGCGAATATTATTCATTCACACTTTTAAATAATCCGGTTTAGTATTTTAATCCCGATTCCAAATTTAAAAAGTAGTTGGAATTAAATTTGAACCCATGTTAGAATTAATTGCCCGAATCTGCCCACACTTGTACAAAATAAAAGAGAAGAGGCCAGTGGAAAATTATTTGCTTGATCATCTTGAAATTGAGTACACACTCGACTGTCACGCTAGGATTATGTCATGTCGAGCTGACATTTTGTATGCCTGAATCAGGAAGAGCTGTTTGAATAAAGTTGAGTGATAAAATAGAAAGCAATGCTGAATGCCGTGTGTCGGCGACCGCTTCCCTCCCGCACTCTGCCTTGTCTAACTAAATCGACTTCAACTGACAACTGAGAGTTTATGTTCCAATAAACCAGGCTATGATTTCCATCTGCTAATGTCCGCGTGGAACAGTTTTACGCTTCGTATGTTATGGTACATAGAGATGTGGAGTAGTAGTCGATTTTTACATTGGATCATTTAGAGCATTTACCAGATAGTATTTTGTGTGGGTGCTAAAAAAGTGCTTGCCTTGCTTTGTGCTTTCTCGTCTCACCGCACCCCGTTTACCCGATTTTACTCCCAACGGATTGAAAATTAGCCAGTCCCCCCACCAAAGGGAAACCACAGAGCAGGAAGGAAGGATCGTGTCAGTCAAAATGTCAAGTCATGTTGTGATAATGAGCATGGCACGTAATATTTGGACCCTGAAGAGAGTTACCAGGGAAGGAATTTCGAATCTGAATTTGTATTTACCCACACCCCCCTGTCCAAACTGAATTTTAAACAGAAGTCAGTCTACGTCATTTTCCGATTTCCCGCATGGCTGCTACAGAACGTAAACAGTCCCCTCATTTCCCAGTACCCGGACTCCCAGTTCCAAAGGAAGAGCAGTTCCTTGCAGCAAAATGCAACATTTTCCTTTGCCCCGCACGGCAATATAAATACCTGAACACGGAGGATTTGCATTCATGGAGTTGAGTCGACGAAGGAAAATTTGTTAAACTTGGCCTAGCCCCAAATCCCATGGAACGGATCGAAAAATACTCAATTCCATTATACTCACTTCACAAGATGCGGCGGCAACAGCTGTGTCGTCCTTCCAGCGAAGCGTGACAAGTTTTGAAATACGTAGGAAATGTGACTATGATTTGATCACGTGCAAAGGACCCAATGACTAGTCTAGAAAACTATTATAAAGTAATTTTGATGGGGAAACAAATGTTACGGAAAGAAAAATATAGTTTGGATGTGTGTTTTAACTAGATTTAAGAAGTGGGGGGGGGGCGGCAGGGGGGGGGGGGGCGGCTGGGGTTTTTGTGGTGGCTGAAACGAAATTGCTCTTCTGAGACTTGACGATGCGGTGCTTGAAGTACCAAAAGGGTTGGCTAGAGAGCCAAGCAAGAGTAGGATTTAATTAGTGAGAATTTGCATAAAATGTATCCAGTAGGGAACTGTGAATGGAGGATGTCGCGTCACTTTTACTTGGATTTTATTCATGTCGTTGTGGTTGGCTTGGATGGGATGTGCCTTGAGTTGACCGGCAAATTTGAGTATTCCTAGTCATACAGCCAGGAGGTTTTGGTGCTTTTGATGCAGTCGTGTAATACATGGTTTTATATTTTGACTGGAGCCAATTGCGCTGACGCCAAATTGATCCTTGTCAAGAGATTTGGAGTTTTATTGCTTTGGTCTCGTCAACTTTCCTTTGTTTATATGTCACAAATTTTGCGTGTATGTATAATACTACTACTCATTTTGATTCTGACAGCTCATTATCTTTTATTTTCGAAACTGATAATGCTAAGTATCTCTGACAGGGTTTTGACAAATTAAATGAGATCTTGAAATGTTAATGAGGGTAATTGGCTCCTAAATCATTGTGAAACTTACTTATGTATACGTACAAATGGCTTCTTTATAGTTGGGAACTGACTTAATTAACTTATAATATTTAGAATGCAAAGCTGTGAAACAATACGTCAGACTGCGCTAAGCCAGCCTCGCCAAAGGCGAAAGAAGGAAAGTTATGAATACTCAGATGAATGGAATGGAGGTTTAAGTTTCGGTGAAAGTGATTAATTTCTAAGTTTCGTGTTTGCTCTGACAAACTTTGGGAAACGTCCAAAGTGAAGAGTGGCTGAGTTTCTCTTTAGCGAGCTGAGTAATCAAAATGAATTTTTAGACTGAAACTGAGCCCTTGGTCTAAATATTCATTTGTCAAATGAATACATCAGAGTTGGGTTAGAGGCGACGGGGAGTGAAGTCCTCCTGCTATGTAAACAAATGTACTCCTACTATAGCGGTTTATGTAAGATTAGTTGTAAGTTAACTTCCGCTGAGGATAACGACATGTTCAAAGTTTGAAGATGAAATTCTAGTATATGTTTGTGTACAGAGTCAGTCATGATACACAGGCCCGCGGCGCCGGCAGCTTCCCAGCTAAATCATCGACTAATCGAGATATGCTAAGGAAATTATTTGTCATTTTAAAATCGAAATTAAATAGGTATACTATGTTTATGTATACACATTGCTAATTACTTGTACAACACACATGAATATTAATACAATCATAATTTTATTGTGAAACACATAAAAATGTAGAAGAGGCATTGGTTAAATGTGAGTAAACGTGGAATTATATAAACACTTGGACGGAGATTAATTTGGGTATCCAGAAATGAGACCAAAGTTCCTGACTCCTAGACTCAGCTTGTTTATTTTGGCCTCCGTTATCTGATCGGGTCCCGACTTCAGCATTCACGTGACGGTGTAATTGGAGAAAGCAAAAAGAAAGTAAAAGGATACTCTGAGCTGAAGTAGATGAATAATAAGAAAATTAATTCTGCTTGTCTAATTTTTTCAATATATTTTTTTCTGCCAGCCTGCAAAAGCAATAAATTTATTCGCACTTTCCGGTTCCCCGGAAGCGCTCAACTTCCTATAATTCAAGGCTATACTGCGATATCTGCAATGCTGCAAGAATAGGCGATCGTGATCTTTCCTCACAATTTTACAATCAAAAAAATTCTTAAGCCAAATTAAATTTTGAATATTAACAGCTGACTAGGTTTATTGCTACGCATGCAAATATTATCATTTCTTAAAGCTAGTTGGACTTAACAATTACCAATGTCGTCACTCGGCTCCTAATTAGAAGTCAAATTTCGTTCGCCTAAATTGACAATCAAGAGGATTCCCTTATGAAAAACAATTTCCCTCACTTTATTAAATTGCGAGCACTGGACAAAGCGTGGATGCAAATTACACTAAAGCTCTTTTTGACGGCTTTCAAGCATGAATTCTTTTTGTAGAGTGGGAATTTCTCCCTTCTCAGAGTGATGTGTGAGCAGGCAGGCAGAAAGCCATTTGGGGAAAGTAAAGTGAAGGTTGGACCGAATCTCATTATCGCTCATCAAACAACCGCCGCTCCGCCTCACCCGACATGGAAAGGAAAGCAAAAACAGACTGTCAAAAATCAATCAAGCAAAGACATTATTTTATCTCTTCATTCTTCTCTCTTACGTCCGTTTATAGTAATGCATACTAATTTTTGTCCGCACACCACTGACAACTTCTTTAACATTTTCTTGGAGAACTATTTCCGACCTCAATGCACTCCCAAATAGAGTCCAAGAATAAATTTTTTCAAATCAGTATAAATAAAGTCTTTAGTGGTCTTTGCAATTTTTTAATTAAATATTGTGGTTATATTAATATGTGGGTAGAATATTCCCATTTAATATTACAAATAAAATTTGTATTTTGATGTAGTTTGCATCCTTAGGATAGACTACTGTTGTCAAATTACTTAGAAGCATGCATAAGCGTACTCGTGTATAATAATTATTATATTATACTTCTCAGAATTGCCGACAACAAAAAAAGCAATAGTTCTCACACGTCATTCAGAGAAGATATTTTCAATTCTATAATATGTGACATCACCTTTGCCACACGTTAACGTCGTAAAACGTGATACTTTCACTTTCCCGTAAGAAAACATTTGGAATTCTTCGAACTCTGCAAAGTTAAAAGCTCAACCCTTCGGATCATAAAATTGCATTGAATCGTGTCTTGAACTTCTGGATAGGCTACGACGCAGACTGTGGACAGCGCCCGCATGACGAAGACGAACGTCTGTTTCTTGGTTTTATTCCCCAGCTCAGCAAGAGCAAATATGGAGTGGAGACGACCTCATTTATTTGAGCGAGTTTGGATTTTAGTCCGAGAGCTTCATACCACAGCAGAAATAGCAGAATTAGTTCAGATTTCTGAGATGAAGCATCAAAGCTGAAAATGCTCTTACTATTAGATTTCCATGTCACTTGTAGTAAATTAAACTAGTCACAACCAATAAGTTGTTTTTGAACCAACTGCGATATGGAATAAAACCGAGGAATCTGAACTGATTTTGACGGAAATCTAATAAACACAATTCAAATTACCACATTGAAGTTCTGTTTCAATCTATAAGGAAACCGCAAAGCCAGATAAGGACAACTTATATCATTCAACCCATATTGCACATCCTTTCATTGTTCATGACGAGACATAGCATATTCAAAACAGACGAAGTGTCAAATGCGAAACGAGTTTTGAAGGTCTCAAAAGTTTTGACATCGTTATCCGTTGGTTCTGACACACCTACCTGTCTTTCGGCTTTACATAAATTTAAGCCTATTCCAACTCACAAAAACCCTTGCTCTGATACTTTTCTTCTTTCTGGTGTCACCAAAACAAATGGAAGTGCTAAGTCAGGCTTAAGAGGTAGAATAGGCAAAGGAGACACTCCAGGTGATTTATGTTTCAATTCACTGCTGTTATAGTGTTATTTTCATTTAAATTTTGCTTCTGTATTTGGCGGGAAAAGTACAAAAATGTTGTGTATAATTTTTGGCAATGTAAATTTGTTAATAATTTGATAAGCTTATTTAGCACAAATTGGTAGTCACAAACTGTCATTGCTGTCATTATTATTGAGTCATTGCAGCAACTATACCCATGTAGTGCAACTGCAGACGTAATCCTATCAATAACCCTTGGATTGCTGCTTGGCTCCTGTATGTTAAAACAGGTGCCTGTGCCTATGGCCCAACACACTAAACATTCCTGACAATTACGTAGGGTACAAATTAGGTTTGGTTATTAATGAAGGGGAACACCAGTTTTATATGTCGCAGAGGGAACTACGCCCTACTTAGGACAATAAATTTAATCCGTTTCATTGCATATTTAAAGACTTTACTGATGTGAGTCTTACAGGTTGCATTTTTGAAATACTCTTTTACCGTACTTAATATTCTGCGTATGAGAAACTCCCAAGCCTCAAAAGCTGTATTTGCACGAAAGAATACTTTCCATAGATAAGGACAGAAAGCGTAAAACCAATTAACTTAAAAGCATACTAGCGCCCTGAGTGCAATGAAAAAGTAACTATGCAATAAGACGTAGTACATGACATGGATGAACAAACTACAGGACACTCCAACGTAATAATTCTGACACCTCCCTTCATTTTGAAGGGAACTCAACTTCATTCACAGAAAAGGTATTTCCGCCTCTAAAATTTGTAAACGTTTCTTGGAACACTTTTAAAAATACCGTATGTACCGCAATGCACGTCTAATTTGTAGAAGAAGAATGGAAACCAAAATAATGAGAAATCCCACACACAAACACACACACACACAGCAAGCATCAGAATGAGCTGGTTTTAATTAGGAAAAGTTCGTACAAACTACTTCAAAACTTCATTCCAAATCTCTCTGTGTTCAAACTAATCCATATGGAAAGAATGTCTCAGAATTCTAGTACAGTGCTACGAGCAGTGGATTACATTACATGGCAGTTCTAAATCCGGAGCTTTAATTGTTGACACGAGGCTTGATCCATTTGGTACTTCGCAAAACTGTTTTAGCAGCTCTTCTCTTTAGCAGTGCCATTGTTAGTTTCATTTACTTTTATGTAGAAAAAACGCTTTCAGCTTAGCATGATATCTTGTAGACACGCAAGGGTTTTAAAATCAAGTTTACGTTAAATTAAATTAACGTTGTAAATATATGAGATTCTAGTGGGATGTTTCAGTATTACATTTTTGAAAAACATATTTTTAGTAAAAATTGGTTATGGACCGTCACAATTTTCGTTGCGAAGATATATTAGTCATAATTTGGTCTGAAAATTTGGTCCTGAGTGATACATAATTCATGTCTTGCAAAATAAACGTCATTTGGAGGATTTGATTTCCGACCACATTCTACTAATTTCATGTTTTACTAGGGCGGGCAAACGCGTTGAAGTGGATGATATAATTAAAATAGTACCACAGGAAATAAGCAGTTTAAAAAATATGAATATATTGATTATTTCGCTATCGAAGATAAAACGACCTCACCAAGACCAAAATATACAAGTGACTCAATGCTCCCCCTTCCTCTCAGCATTAAGGTCATACCCCAAAATTTTTGCTTGCCTTCCGCCTTGAACAGGCTATAAAAATTGTATCATTATTTCTTCAAATTTGCATCCTGCCGGCTTGCACCTAGTGTTATCAGTTAGAGTGTCAAATAATCGGTAACATTTTCTGTTTACATCTCTTCAGACTTACATAGTTTTGCCATTTGTTGCTTTAAAATGAGCTTACTTAAAGTAAGTAGGTTATGAGTGTGGAAATGCTCATTTTTAATATTGAATTCTTCTTAATTAAAGTATTTAATCAATTTCTTTTACCAGTATGACTAGCCTATGCAAAAAATGAATTAGTCAAAAATGTGGTAAATCTTGACCCTATTTTTGTTTGAATGTAATGCGTGAGAGCTAGCAAGGGTTAAATCGAATAGTAGTTGAGGTGTATGCTTGGCCGACTTCCCATTTGCCAAAGTCCTGGATTGGCAGCTACTTTATAGGTGTTCATGTCTCAACAGTTCTCATCATAAACCATAAGTAATCTGGTGAAAAGAGAGCGTAATAACTAGGAGGTGGGGGAAAGCTTCGCATCCACTTTAGATTACAAACTTCACCTCAAACTCCTTTTACTTCCCTTTCATTTCATCGATTCTTAGTAATTGGGAGCTACGATCAGCAACTGTTTCTCAAAATTACAAGTCCTTCCTCGTCTCCCACAGATTACCCAAACCTCGACTCAAACCCAACACTCCTTTGCTACTCTGTTAATAAAAACCGCACAAAAAATTATTCTTCGCTTGGCTCAGTCGGGAGTAAAAGCCGCTGGCAAAATGGCAAAGGAGTTGTCGACACTTCATAACTTTTCCATTGAATCATTCGACCAAATTTTATTGTTTGACTTTGGGAAAAAGAACTGTCTGCTGAGGAATGCTTTGTAAAAAAAATGGGCAAAGTCCAAGAAAGCATTTTCCGATCCACTGATGTCCACTCAAAAACCCTTCGAGCAAAGTGGATTGAGAAAGTGACAGATAAAAGGAACGAGTGTAATAAATGAAAAAAAGTTCTCAAGTGAGGCGAATAGGCAAAGATATAAAGGTAAGCTGAATGATCTTGGACTCTATTTTTCTATCGCGGAGTTCAAGTTGTCCTAAAGGACAAATCCGTCCGAGATGCTGCAGGGATGAGAAATACATGCGAACACATGAACATGCGGGTGCATACTTAATTTATGATGTGTCGCAACTATGGAGGTATTCACCTTGCTACATTACACATCTTGCATAAACAAAGCTCGTACATCCTCATCCGAATCTCATCTGGCGTAGCACATAAAATTCACACGATAGAAAACAGCTTCTGCATACAAAAGCGAGATGTGAAAAATGTCCGACGCAGTAGAACAAATGTGTGTTATTCCTGTTAAAACTAATGACTGAAAGGAGAAATGCCTTAATATTCACGATCCCTCAAAACAGCATCTGTCAGAATTACTTCTTCACGAGCGGATTTGAAACAACAACAGTTTGAGGGATTTTGAGGAATTCGCCTATGAGTGTTGTTCTTGGGAGCGGATGAGCGGAAACATCAAAAATAACACGGGACGAGGGAATGAGGGCATGCCACGAACGACTTGCTGCATGAGTTACACTTCTACTTCTCATCTGTCATTCCATTCAAATTCCCATTTAGATACAAATGTAAGCAATCTGAGATGCGGCAGAGCACACAACACAATTCACACGAAATAACACAAGTCAAATGTAATCCTTTAGACGTAAACAAGGGTGGCATTTTTATTGTGATTTCCAAAAATATTGTTGGCCATATTAGTACATTTCGAACGTAAATTCAACTTCACGAAACATTTATTACAATAGTTGTTGTTGACTTTTACATAAATAATAACAGCATGTCCGATTTGGTCATTAAAAATGGTTAAATTAATTGTGTAGCCTAACAAAGGAGAATAAAAAACAAAAAATAGAATTTAAGTGCCTACAAATTCATATGCAGTTACATTAGCAGCTCATAGCCCTCTTATTTCAAATCGATTCCCCGTCGTCAACATTTGAGAGAACACCACTTAATGACTCTCCAAAAATAATGATAAAAAAGCCTTAGAAATATATTGCCATGTATAGTACACTCCTAGACTAATGTTTTCTACAACCTACAAGAACATAACAGATGGAGTTACTGCAATATTGTTTAATATCGTATATCACCCATGGCTTTAAAGGAAATTGAGTTTTTATCCTCAAATCCCGATGAAATCACTTCAATTTCTATTCAGATTTTCCAAAAAAATAAACAACCTCGGTATTCAAAGAAAAGGAATAAACATTTATCTTGCCAAAGGTCCCGACGGATTGAAACTAATCTGTTTGTTAGGAAAGGGGCACGGAGTCGTTGGTTTTTGGATTTGACTTTGTTTTGGTGACGGGTGCTCGGAATGGGAAATAGGAATCAGCATGTGATCCCATGTAAGCACTCCAGGGTTGATCTTCAAACGGCAAAATTTTGCCACATCTCTGCTGTGTGGAAGATTTATCCCCTGTCGGAAGCTTAGAACAGGAACAGGAGATGTGTAAACGATAAATTGTCATTTGACCCATGTGAATATCGAAGGGATTATATGTTGACTGGGACTCAAAGGTTCGATCCTGAGATGCGGATTCATCAGGTGTAGCTTCCGACATTTCATCTCCCTCAAGACATTCCTTTGTCACGGCTGTCTCGAACTGGTCATGGGTCATACCAGCGTATTTATCTAGAACCAAATCACAAATCATAAATGGAACAAAGATTGCCTACCTGTCACATCTCTGATTTTCAATTTATTTATTTTCTTCTACTCAACATTTGTTCATGCCATGCAAAATCCAGCTTAGCGTCGCATATCCTGACATGACGAACAACGAGGGACTGGCGGGAGGGATTGACGCATGGAATTGACATCAAATTTGGATTTGATCCTTTCGTGAAGTCAATTTTTGAGCTGAGCTCTGTCTATTGTACTTATTTCTACGCACGTAGTGTCATTTCAGCCCGGTGCTTTTTCTTTCTCTCAGAAAATCTTCCGCCGCACCGCACCGCCTGAGAGAAGATTGCTTCCTTCGTGCCCTCAAATTTCTCTCTGGTTTGACTTTGACTCGTAAGCTTTCACAAAGTCAGATAGGCATGTATTGTTTAGGCGGTCCGCGGAATTCAAATACTGGATTATCCTAATGTAAATTCCGGGTCCCAGCTTTCCTCGCCTCATTTCTTTTTTACTTGGAAGGAAATTTGCATTCTTGGCATGGACCAATAAATCCTCGCCAAAACTTCTGAAGCGTCACCTGCTCACACGAATGTTAGCCTTACACTGGAATTCGGGATTCTCGGCTTTATAAATGCCCTGGCCGGTTTCCTCGCTTCACTCCGTGTGACCGGTGGTAAATCCCCTGTCAAAATTTACAATCGATTGATTCGCGAGGGTTGGAATCCCATCGATCAATTCCTACGTGCAATCAATATTAAAGCTGGGATGTACACATCAATATAACGAGTACATTTAATCTTCTTACGCAAGCTTGCACTCTTTTTTATACTGGCAGGTCCACACATGAATATTAATCATTGGATGGATAATGGAACGATACTTCATAAAAAAACACCTGGTCAGTTCAGCTCAATTTGAGTGAGTCACGAACCTTTAATCCCAGGCTAGAGAATTAAATTCTAATTCTGTAGTGATTTCGTTCAAAAAGAAATTATTCTCTCTAGAGGATATAACATTGTGAGCAGCAGGTCTGGCAAACTTTCTTCAAATTATTAACCAGCAGTTGTGTTTGCTCAAAAATAGGGCAAGTGAAACGAGCCTCAGTGCACTCTGGCATAAAAAATGTACTTGATAAATCTGTACCCGAAACGTGAGCAAGTGCCCACCTACCCGCCCCCTGCATCAACAATAAGATTTTTGAATAGAAGGGAAGATTGGTTTCGAGTTGGAATTGTATGTGTGCATGCTTGAAGTTATGAACTCCCCCGTGAGTGTCATATCCAGGCCACCCTTTGGGAATTGAGGAGAAGAAAATAGAAATTAAGTGTAATGTGATGGAAAATAGACACCCGGTTCGATTCGGATCCTTACAACCAAAGGCACCAGCACCCGGCTTTATTCCATCTCGCACTTACACATTCAACGGTTCCCTACTCCATCACGTAAAGACCTCATGCAAAGTGGTTGGAATTCAATTCCGAAGCATAAGGAAGTTCCTCCACTCCCCGTCCCCGACTTCTCCTTTTTCTGACACTTTCTTATTCATATTTGTCGGGGTAGTGGAACAGTCAATGCAATGTCAACCAAAACGTGTAAAGTGAGTGTGAGAGCACAAAATAGTAGAAAGTGGGCCCATTCCAGACAGAGGAACTCCGGTACATAGACTGACTGCTCCAAACATAGCGGAATGGATTGAGGAAAGGATTTTTGCTGAGGCAGTGAAAAAGAAAAGAAAGCTGTTCTCTTCAGGGCTTATTTGTTTTTACTTTCTACCATATGGAGAAAGGAGCCCGGGTAAATGCATTTCCTGCCTTATGGAAAGAAATATAATACATTTTTCGGAAGAGGGAAAGTTGGAGCTTAGTTCCTCAAGATGGAGGACATAATATACCAAAACAATGGGTTTGGAATTCTAATTTGGTACAGATTTCTTCTCAAATGCAAAACAGTATTGAAAGTTTGTAAACTTCCCTCTCAAATGGGTTGTTTCTCATCATTAATCCTACTGCCTCCAGCTTACAATAATTAGGAGCTTTATTTATGCTTGAATTTTTAGTGGAATTTTTCTCTACAGTGCACACATGGCGCAGATCTCATGTACTGTATTCCGAACATAAAAATTCAAATTTGATATAAAGTATGGTGATGGGTGGGATTTGTCATGATGACAGTGTGGTGAACATTATTTATGGTAAAGGAGCGTTGTGATATCCACGTTCCTACTTCCTGCGGTGGCAGGCGGGTTTCCTCTGTCAGGAGTCCCTGGGATTGTCACATGATGGATTCACATCCTTCGAAATATGTAAAGGAAATGCAGGAATGTTGGAAAGATGTGAATAAGGGAAGTCACTGCTTTTAGATTTCCATTTTCGACTTCTACTTCAGAGCCTCACTTTTCACTCTGTTCGACTACTGCCGCCTCCTTTCAGTGGTTGCAGGATCATTACCATTGCGCCTAATCTAACAAAACCTCAAATGGCACTTAACACACCACCACCACCAAAGGAGCTGAGCCTAGAAACAAACTACAGCCAATCTCCCGAATCTAATTCCAAGGGAACATTCTCTTCTCCAAATCCATATTGCGGAGGGATCCCTTTCTTTGTTTTACAATCTTCAAATAAATTACTCCTCAACATGAATCCGTACAAAGGAGGAGGTAGCGTCAGTGTAGTGTAGTAAGAGAATGGGAATGCTCAAGAACTCTACCACTACACAATTCAATCTTCTTCGCGTTTCGAATGTCCATTGAAACAACTGTTTGAGGCGGACGGAGGACCCATCCCATCATTTTACAATTGAAATTGAAGATTCATTCAGGAAACGAGAAACTCAACCTTGAACGACGCCGACAACGAAGACGCGCGCGAGGCGACATAGACCAGTAGAACCATATTATGTGCTCGCACTTGTCATTTCAAAAGTTAACAAGGATTCTGGAACCTAATTTTCAGTTCTATTTCCTGAGAAAACTCAAGTACGTAAATAATTCCAGGCGTTGGGTGGATAGCTTTGCGAATCCACAAAGACATACTAAGGAAATGAAAGTCGGACTAAAGGAACTCGCGGCTTACGAAACAAATCCGGGATATGCAGAATGCGGGCCTCTGAGTTAAACAAAAGAACGCCAAAAACTTCCACGCTTCACTTACTTCCTTCCTCAAAGCGTCGATTTTCCTCTCTCATTTTGTCTTGAATACATTCAGTGTCTTTGGGTAGAATGACTTGAGTCTTGGCGGGGAAGAACCAATATGTAGCAAATACCAAGTCAATGCCTTCCCGCTCCCGAGAGCTATTCAAAGGGCGGGCGAGCGTACCTGGAGAAAAGAGGAAAACTCCATTAAACCCACACTACCATTTAAAATAAAGACCAACGGCTCAAACAAACTGCGACCTTCCAGAAACTGCATGGCCAAGGTTTCTTCCTCCCTTCGGCTCCGTAGAGCCCAGGATTTAAAGACCTTATTTAAGATTCATCAAGGAACTTAATGGGAAAACTGTCAGTTCGAAAGGCTAAGCATAAGAGCGGAGGCGGAACAAAAACTAAGACAACCGAGGGTTTGGGGTTTATGGATTTAGGCATCTCGAAAAGAACCTCCCTCGAGTTAGGTTGGGATAATTTTATTGGATTAGTGGTCATTAACTTGTTCATCTTAGTAGTGGAAAGTTTATTTAAGCATCCAAGGCCCGACGATCCAGGCAGCTTTGAATTCAATTTTCCCCAGTTAACCCCAACGAGGGAATCCCCTTGTCAATACCACTCAAGACACAAAATTAAGACCAAAGTTCAACAATTTAAATCAGGCCGAAAGTTTTAAGCAACTACAGCATTTGTAAAATGGGAATGGTAAAATCCCAGAATTTTGAGTATTCAATTCCCCGAAGTATGAGAAAAGGCTGTAAGTTTCTCAGATCGTACAAGGAGTGAAAAGATCGGAAGTGGCATAAGATTCGGCTCCGTAGAGCCCAGGATTTAAAGACCTTATTTAAGATTCATCAAGGAACTTAATGGGAAAACTGTCAGTTCGAAAGGCTAAGCATAAGAGCGGAGGCGGAACAAAAACTAAGACCAGAATTTTGAGTATTCAATTCCCCGAAGTATGAGAAAAGGCTGTAAGTTTCTCAGATCGTACAAGGAGTGAAAAGATCGGAAGTGGCATAAGTGCTTCAGCTCTATAAGCAGCAGGATTTCTTTTTCGCAATACAATATTAAACCACTTTGCCATGTCGTAAGCTTAACCTAGAAATGGCATGACGAGGTGAGGAATGTATGTACTGCGCACATTACCACTTCCCCTTCCTTCGCAAGTAAAAGTTTTACAGAGCCAATAATACACCTGCGGGGTTTCCGGAGATTGAATAAGAAAGTTCTGCATACAAACCTGTTGATATAAGCCTCTGAATGCCGTCACTGTCATGGGGTCCAATGTGTCGCTTTCTCCGATTGTAATTCCCACTTAGCCTCCCGTTGTTAGAGTAAGTCCCCATGTCATCTGCACTTGGCTGGCCTCTTTCATATTTTGACGGGTAGTACTGCCTTCCCAATTCGCTTCCATCTCCAATCGGTTGATACAGGTTCCCGCCGTCTAGGCCCGGATAAATATTTCCCCCAGGAGCCAGGAAATCTCTCCACAATGCTCCAGCATCACCCATCCCTCCCACTGCAGCCACATCCCTATCCTCAAGACTAAGACGTCCTCGTCGATTAATGTTGATGGGAACATTTACATCAGGTTGAGGAATACGAGGTTGAGAGGGGATTTGAAATTTCCCATGCTTTCGCACATTGTGATATTCTGGATATTTGATGTTATCTGCCATTCGTTCCGGTTGTGAAGCCCGCTGCTCAATGATCCCGTAATGAGCATTCGGATCATACGGAGGAATGTTGGGCCCAGGGCCAACGGACGCATAGGAGCGGATTTGCCCAACAGGGAGAACGGAGTCTGAGAATAATGGGGGAGGGATAATCCCTCCCGGTTGCTGTTGCTGCTGCTGTTGTTGATCGTAAGGGAGTTGGGCAAAACGGTCATTTGTCAAAAATGGAGCAGTGGCAATGGGGACAGATTCGCGTCCTCCACCGACCCCTCCACCTCCTACTGCCAGCTTCCTGCTGCCCATAGTACTGCCACATCTCGGAGTGTGCTTGCAAGTAGTTTTGTCCTTCCAAGGCAGTATTGACAGTTCCGTTGAATTCCAACTCAACCCGTGACTCTGCGTTTAAGAACTTTATTAGATTGGAATACAATATACACGTCTCGTCCAATTGTTATTTCATAAAGAGACCAAGTTGCGCTTGGGTGGTAGGAGCTAGGCTTGTCGCCTGGAGGAATTCTCCAGAGAAAATCAAAAGTGATTTATCAATTCCTTGCGTCATTACTCATTCCACCCTATCCATGCAAGACGTCAGGCGACATGACACCCAGTATAATGTTTTGCCTGCCAGTCATTTCTACACAGAGATACTTGTGCTACTAATAAGCAACCAAAACTTGGAGTTTCGCACATCAAAACTCCTCCGACCACCCTCGACTTTCTCCACCTTTCAATGATTCCAAGGCGTGCCTTCATGCTGAGTTGTGGAAAAGCTCAACTTTTGCACTGACTTGGGGGAACGGGTGTTGATTACATTTCCCATCTCATGCTCAAAAGCTATCAGTGGGAAGAAATTTGCATCGACAAACTACTGAGACGACCGTGGCGTGATATTCTTCAAAACATGCATGATCCCTGACTCCCTTACCTCAAAATCAAGTTAAAAGATGAAAGGTTTTACTATAAATCAAACTCCTTGGGTTTAACAAGATCTTTTACTGAACTGAATAGCGTCGAGTTTCTTGCATCTTTTCAAATGGTTTCCTGTGACATGAAACGACGTATTCAGAAACAGGGGAAATCAAGAGAATAACCCCTTTAATATTTACCGTCAAGGAAACCACACAAAGAGCAGTCATGTTAAAAAGAGGAAGTCCAATTGAAAAATTCACGTGGATTTGATCCGCCCAAGATACACATATGTAATACATAGTTCGAGTGTGTGAACACAATATAATATGAATTTCACCATTCAAGGCAAGAGCATGCTTGCCTGAAGGTACGTGTGTTGCACGTAGTAACCGCACGAAAGTACATAAAACATGAATTTGAGCAGAACTGAAAAGTAAAAGTTTGACGGGCCGAAATAGGATTTTCACCTTTGTACGCATAAAAAGTGCCCGACACACCGGAAGGAGCAGGAAATTTCCAGAAGGGAAAATTCGTTCTTAAGTTACGCTCAAAAATATTTTGAAAGGCTCTGGAAGTGAACGTGCCAGAGTCATGGAAAAGCTCTTACTTTGAAAATGGGCTTTGGTCGTACTATTACATTACAGGAGTTTTCATGGCTCGATTTCTCCAGTACGTGTTACCGATTGTCACGTGAGTAAGATATACAATGGTACTCGTTGCCTCCCATGTTGAAATTAAAATGTGGACAAACTGTCGCCTCCAAGTACCAAAATTCGTACCTTAACAACAGAGCTCCGGAGAATTCTTGTACTCCCCTATTAAAACTTAATCGGGTATCTCAGATATGATTTCTCAGGTGAAACTCTTTTCAGCAATAAGAAGTACATTTAATCGGATTAAGTAACATTATACTATCGCAGCCCTCAAAAACCATACTAGGCAAGATAAACTCTTAGCGATTTCCATCTTTCAAAAATGATACAATTGAACAAAATTGTAAGTGAAGTAGAACCGAGTTTCGGAAAAAGAAAGCCATATGCGTAGAAATGCAGGCTGGCCTAAGAAGGGAATTTATGCCCAGCTGTCAGTCATCAGACAATGGGAATTAAGTGTCAAGCTACTGAGCGTGGAGGAATCCAATTTGAGAAGTTTCACAATGAACTGGAGAAACTCAAGACGACGTTTCATTTGTTCCGTAATTCATGGCAGTCACTTTTCGTTTCAATTTCCGACATATGGAAAAGTTAGCGCAGAAAAACTGCATTTTCTAATCAGAAGCAATAAAATGCAAGCACTTTATACTAGAGTAGTATTGGATTCTTTTAAACAAACGTATACTGCATTTATATAGTGAAATTGTGTGTACCAGTATTCTAATTTCTCATACACTTCTGTTTATTAAAAGTTTCTCCATTGTTATTTTGCTTTCTAGCTCTCTGGGGTGGTCATGCTTATAAACTATGAATATCATCAAATTTCCAGATCCAACCGAAAATCTAAATAGTCCCAATCAAAAACCTATGAAACTTTTGTTCACAGCCGGTATGGTAAATGTTGAAATTTGTTTAACCTTTTACATGATTATAGTTGCAGAACTCTGGTGTTGGCATGTGGTGTGCTAACCTTGTAGAGCTCAACCGCTATCAACAAAACATTCTACGGAAACGTCAATTATGGATTTGGTAGGCCTGTGCGGGAATCTGCGGCCGCATTCGAGATGAAAAATAACCAGTTGGAAAGAAAATAATTAATTTGTGGCTCTCCAAAACACAACTTGCTCTTGTTCACAACACGTTTCCATTATTTGGCCAACAGTCCGGTGAAGTTGTCATTTCATCTCGTTTGGAGGTTAATTAAATCTTCATAGTGCAAGAACACATAGAGATCTCAAAGAATAGAACCCCAGCTACATTTTCAAAGTATTCTGATCATGAAACAAGGAAAATACTTGAAGTTTATTGAAGGCGCGAGCATAATAATTAATACAATACTAAAGTTGAAAATTGTGGGATCAGGAATAATATTTTCAGCACGCGTCTGGAAAAACTGGGTTGCTGGTTTTCAGCAACAGAATTCCAAGGTTGATACTATACGGATTGTGTGGTAATATATTTTGGTGTATGCCAAAAAGTTATTGTTCAACTTTCAGATGATAATTGGGCTACTGAGGCAACTAATTGGCGAACCATGCAATAATACGGTAGAAAGACCGGCTCCACCCACTCAAAACTGACTTTCATGGGACTTTGCTTGTTATTTGCTTTTTTATTGTTTGCTTTTCAATTATTATCTTTATAATGGGACCTCCGCCGAGCATGTGTTCATGTGTAGGGAATTTGAATTCAAACGTTACAAATACTATTGCTATGAACTTGTCAGATGAGAGTGGTTTCAAAAATTTAAATAATGCTAGTATTTTGATATCTTCACGCCATTTAATTCAATGGGCTGGCTCGTGTCGGTAAACAATTAGGACTTGAACTACCCGTAATATTCCAATTTCCAGATGATCATGGCTATTTCATAGATTTTGCGTATAATTTTAAACATTCGACCTCAAACCTTTCAGCTCAAACAAAAATTTCAGATGAACATTGGGAAGACGTTTGTTCTTTCTTGGAAAATACTAAGAAATTTTGACTTTAGCAGGCAATATAATTCTGCCCCCTGACAATGCCATTGAACGAGTTGTGACTGGAAGAGCAGGTAAAGCAGTGGAAGAACCCAAATATAATTTGAGCCCGGGGGACGAGTCTTCGGAGAATCTAAAACTGGGTCATAGGTTATATTTTCGCACTGGAGTTCATTTAATTTCAGCGTGGAATGGAAAGAAAGAGACGTGCCAAAGCGTCTAGCTCAGAAGATGAAACACTCGACAAATGACATCAAAAGATTTAACCCAGGGCTACTTAGTGCAAAGAACTCGGCCGGAATCTAATAGATTCCTCTCCTTGAGTCGTCTCCATGATATAAAGTAAATTTATTCATTCCTTCCAATTGTTCGGGAAATGCAAAATAAATTATAAGAAGATGAAACACTCGACAAATGACATCAAAAGATTTAACCCAGGGCTACTTAGTGCAAAGAACTCGGCCGGAATCTAATAGATTCCTCTCCTTGAGTCGTCTCCATGATGTAAAGTAAATTTATTCATTCCTTCCAATTGTTCGGGAAATGCAAAATAGATTTAGATTTCTGAGATAAATTTTTTGCGCTGACAGATTTGAGTTAAAGAGCAAAAAAAAACATTGGTAAATACTTTAAAAAATGAGCGAAGTTGCTAAGATATAGTCGCTGTCACAAGTAAAACCAGACGCTCAAAGTGTCTGCTCCTGCCAAACTAACACGAGTCAACTGTTACGATATTGATACTTAGTTTAAACAGGGAGTTCGCATTAAATTTTAATTTCTACTCAGACCAATTTTTTAGGATTTAGTGAATCTTAATCTCACTCAATTTTTTATCCAAATCGCAAATTCAACACAAAAGTTTTGAGTGCATATGGAGAATTTAAAGCTCTTAATTTGTTGGACAGATGTTTGTATCTAAGATGAGCGGAAATAGCACGCATGGGAAATAAGATACCCAAGCAATAAGGGAAGATGTCTACATGTAAAGAAGGTTGACTTCAAACTCCGTCGAGGAGAAAGAAAATTACGTCCTCGTTATTATTCTGTTTTGGCAAGAAACGTGATTAAGAGAGCAGGAGGATAACAAAAAATGGCAGAGGAATGAAGCACAGAAAATGTTGAACATACCTGAGTCGTAAATAAGGTTTCCGGGTAGCCCTGTCCCTCGACTGAATCCATGCAACTGATTAATTAACTTGGAGTCAAAGCGAAGTTTGCAAAAATCAGAGCGAGTTTGCTCGTGGATATTCGTACCTGGAATACACAGATGAATTTTAGATTTATAAGCAAAACTTGTTTGAAGGTTTGTTAATCATCATCCATTTCAAGTTAGTCAAAAGGGATATTGGTTTCGTAAGAAGCAATACGATATTAAGGCTAGACGTTTCATTTTAAAGAAATCCATGCAAGTTTCGCAAAGAAGCAAAGAGCCAACAAAGACAGCTAGGAATTACACAGTCCTTAATAATTAAGTATTTGGCGTAGAAAGGAACTCGGGTTCTCAGAAAATCCAAGCATTTCTGTTTTGTTTCTTAACTACTCGTCACACAAAAAGAACTGCTTTCCTCAAGCTGATTATTCTTGCAAGCAACAAACGCTTGCAAAATTGTTAGTTGCACGCGCGTGCCAAATTCCATTTTGCCTTCAGAGTAATTATCCACTCTTGAAACTTTGGGCAGCCAACACAATGCAATGCCTGGCCGGAAGCCAAGGAAAGCAAGGCGCTCGTTAGTGGTTCGAGGCGAAGATCCTTAAGAACTCAGCAGACCGAAAATGACTGAGTTTGATAATTTGAATTGTTGTAAAATTATAATCATGCTTCCCTTTAATTAAGGAGCTCGTAATGATTCTACACTTCTGGATTCCAATGAGGAGTTTCATGAAGAGTCTCACCCCCTTTTGGCTTGGCTGAACTATAAAACATTCATAGGATCTCTTTAACAAACATCGACTTGATTATTTCCTTCCACTTCAGTCGGCGAAACTTCCGAGTACACAAACTACAACTTAACCCTCCTATTTAAGAAATGCTTAGTTGAGCAGTCTCAGCCGTCGGCAGATCCGAATTCGTCAGAGCAGTGGACAAAATGTATAGCAAAGGTAATTTGAAATGTCTTAGAATTATACATGAGATAAACATAAATTGTGTGGTTTCCCTAAAAACAAGGAGGAAGATTTGAACTCTGCTAAACACACTGGAAATTTCTAAATTATTAAACTATTATCAAATTTTCCAGTTGCTCTAAAAATTAAGATGCTTCCTCCTCAAAAGTGCCAAAATTTTTGCTATGCCTCGCAGCCTGCCTGAATTTAAATGCTTTCTCCGCTCTGAATAAGGAAGAGAAAGTAATAAACCGAGAGATGCTGTATGAGCCTCCTTCCCGCTTATGGGACATGGGATTCGGTCCACATATGTTATGTACGCAGGCTATGACAGTTATTAAACAGAATAACGAGGAAGACAGTCTTCCTTTGAGTTGACTAACCGTGCTGAGCCCACCAAGCATGAAACATTAAATTTCCTGCTCAAAGCCCCGCCATGCTCTGGATTTTACTCTCCTCGTTTTTGCCGCTCGCGTGCGATTGAGTGTGGTTTCAAACTTCCCTTGAAGCGGACTAATTCTATTAAATAGAATTACAAATCCACTCCTGGAGTTTGGTAATTGAGCTTTTCCATTGATTGTGCCAACACGAATTGTTAAACAAACAATAAAAGTCTTGCTCATCTAACTCGAAGAGAGGACGGGAGCACAAGTTGAAACAACGCACTTTTACTCTAGCGTAACATTACGTACCTTTAGCGAATGAAAACTGAGTTGAGTTGCCCTCAAATCCTTTGCAATTGGAACTCCAGTAGAGAAAAATGTCATTTCCGTATCCCTGGAAAAAGAATTACCTTGCGTTGATTTGAGCATCCGAACAGTAGTTTAAATGGCTGTTTGATTTGTGTTGTGCGCTATTTTACATGTGCAACATCATTCTCAGCCATTCTGTCTATAGTAAAATCTGGATGAGTGGAGCAAAATGCCCTATGATTTTCAAAAATCACTCAACGTGTTTTGGAAATTTGACTTTGTCGTTCATTCTGTTCATCCTATATATTTGGCCTTGTTAGTCAAGTATTATTTACTAACCTGGACACGAATGAGAGGCGTTGACGCCTGTGATCCGATGCTATCAACCATTGGTGTGTCGAGCAACGGTTTCCCGGTCCGTCCGTCCAGAATGGTTGTCTAAATAAATCACATAACATTTTGAGGGAGTGTAAACATGAATCCGCAGATGCGCTCCCCATTCTTGGGTAACGCTCGGAATATTTATTTTTATAATTGTAAAATTAATTTGGTGAGTGGAAATGTAGCTGGCCAACTACAGCTTCATGTTTCATGCGAGTCTGGGAGAAAATCTGAAAGGGAATTCTTCTACGCACTAATTAGAATGGGAGGAGTGGGAGTAGAACGAACCTGAGCATGATAATAAATTGGGAAGCCTGGGCCTTCTTGATACTTGACAAGAAAGTCTGGGACAGGATCTTCATTAAAGTAGCCTGGTGTTGGAGTCCTGTAATAAAATAACATGACGTAAGTTAGATAAGTTGAAGGAAGGTGTGTTGAAATTTGCCTTGCAGGGGAAACCTATTGCGGTGGAAGTTGATGGAACAAGTGTCAGCATACCCCCCAACTTTCATTTCGTGCATCACAACACTGACACTCCAGTTTCATCCATTCCCCTTTACGCTAACTAAATTAATCCATCGATTTTGATTATAAACTCACTATGAGTTTGAGGTGACTTGCTCGCATTGGAAGCCACACAATTTAGTAATGTTTTGTGTTGTGTGTGAGCTTCGTGCGGAGTGAGGTTGTAACCAATTCAGTTATAAATCAAGGGGTTCGTTCCTCCATCAATACTATGAGTTTTGGTCTCGCAACCGCAAGGAACTTCCAAAATTCTCATCTTTCCTGAGTGTTGAGCTTGCCCAGCACAGAAACATCACGCACGGGATATTGGTATGAGGGGCTGGCCAGTAATAAATAATTCCGGAATCAATTTACACAAAAATGACGTATTGATCCTTCATTGATCCAATCAGAAGATGATTGGAGAGGAAATCTGAGAACAAACTCTATTACATATGAATAGATTGTTGTATGTAAAACTGGTACACCAAAGAGATTGTTCAAATACACTGTGCCTGACAGACCCCAAGGCTGGAAATAAACTAATGGGCAACCCAAAACCTGCTGCGACTCAAAATTCCCAGTTGCCGAGTTCTGTTCCTTTGCCAAATCTCAGATATAAATTGTGAATTTTATTAACTTCAGCCTAGCTGAATGATAAAAATCGATGGCTACAAGAAATTGAAAAACTTATTTCTCTGCATAGCAAAATAAACATGATAAACTAACAAAAATTCACACTCTTCAAGACATTTCGCTGTTCAAGAAAGCATTTTAATTACAACTTCTAGCTGGATTCTTGTGGGAAAATGAAGACTTAATTCTAATTCCAAAACCTGATCAGAAGATAAACAAATGAAATTCTTACGTATATGTTTCGGAAGAGGGAAATGAATGATTCCATATTTGTTTGAACGAGATGCCATCAAATGCGACGACTGTGGAATTGAACATGGCCATGATTATATCATCTGATCCGTCTCCATTTATGTCGGTGATTACAGGGGGCACCATGATGCCTTTCATATCGTCTGTGTAAATGTTCTTCGCCTGGATTGGTAAAAAAGGATCATAATTACTTATTTAATTGGGTGGATTTTAAAACAAGATCCATTTATGTCGGTGATTACAGGGGGCACCATGATGCCTTTCATATCGTCTGTGTAAATGTTCTTCGCCTGGATTGGTAAAAAAGGATCATAATTACTTATTTAATTGGGTGGATTCCGAAACAAGGATGAGAATAATCGGCATTTAACTCCACTTGCAAGGCGACACAAACATTGTATCAAAGCAGGCAGTCAATTCTAATGGCAGGAATTAAAAGTGACATGGGTGCCAGGATTCTTTCGCCTTTAGTTTGGAGTTTTGTGGGCCAAAAGAACAGCCTATAGTGACTGTAGCGGCTGAACTGGAGAAGTCACAAGTAGGAAATAATGGGTTTATGTCTATATGCCCTGCCTGTAATATTCACATACAAAGTGGCTAAGAGAGAGGAGTTTGGGTTGCAAATATTGAAGCACATGCTGGGGGTGGCTGTTTGGAAAGAAAGTTGCTCCTTCAAATACATGCAGATCCTTTGGAAAGTTTCCCGGGCTCGTGCAGTGTAGCTATGCTATGTTTCAGCATTAATCCAATCCCGATATAATTTGACTAAAGATTCATAAGATTAACTTTATTAAGTAGGAAGTTGACGTTCGATAAGCAACATTTGGGAATAAGACGCAACGAAGTTTTTGAGTCACATGAGGGGAGGATAAATTTGGTTAAAGCTCAGACTTTTCATAGGCCGAGGCCGCAAGTTGATATTAATTCAAAATATTAATGCCAGTGTCTTGAACAAAGTATTAATTAAGATGTTAATGTGTCCGTGTAGTACAGGGTGTTTTTTTTTTGTTTGATCCGATTACAAAATGCTATAACTCACGAACCATTCAGCCGATTTCCTTCAAACCGGGCTTATTCAATAGGTATTCGCATGGATTTTTTTTCAGAGACGAGTCAAAATGTCTCCATATTACATCAGATTTCAAAAAACATGAATTCATGAAATTTTTCTAAAATCTGAATCCGTGGTTACTAAGCAATGAGCATACAGGAGGGAGTTTAACATTCGAAATGGTCGTGTCGGACCGAGCAAACACCAAATTCTATCATTAGTCAGGAAGTGGCGTGAAAGTGGCAGTGAGAGTTTTGAATAAAACTCCCAAAATGAAGGTTATCCACAAAAGTTTGGATTTTGCCAAATTCTGGCTTCATGAAAATGAGGATTTACGAAACCAAATTATCTCCATTGACGAGGCTATTTTTTTATGAAAATGCCTGAAAAATCGTGTCTGAGCAAAAAGCCAATACCAGGGAGGAGTTCAAACACCATATTGACCAGCAAATTCAAGGAATTAGCCAAGAAATTCTGAAAAAAGTGATAGCAAATATCGTTGCTAGGCTTGAAAAGTGCAAAATCAAAAATTGGTGATATATTGAGCATACTTGGTGAAATCTTGACAATGTTAATTTATCATGAAAAAATCCATGCGATTGCGGTTAAAATAAGATATTCCTTGTTAAAATTGGGTTATTAGAAATAAAGTTATGAATTTTTGTAATCGGATCAAACAAAAAAAAACACCCTGTATTTTTAAAATCCTCCTACTCCCTACAAGATTGGCCTATTCTATTTTCCGGTCTCTTATTAAGCGGAGATATCACTAAGCAAGCAGAGTGTTAATTTTTCATTGCTTTTCCTCAAATAATTTATTTGTGTCAACAGAGCAAACCTTGGATTGCAAGGTTCTCATGCCCCTCGCGAATGAAACCTGCCCATATTGTGGCTTCAGCTTTGTAAGCCGTTCCCAATGCAATTACAGGCATTCCTATTTGTATTTGGTGAAATGGATGCAGATATTGTGCAAGCTTGCTCTTTGATCCTGCAGTCCGAAATACAGGCAATTAGATCAGACGTCCGTTTGTAATGTAAAACTGACCACCGCCCACGATGGGAATTGTCAAACAGGTGTTGGTTTGAAATTAGTTTGAAACAGCGGAATATTTTTACATGGAAAGCGTGCAGAACAAACCACAATGACAGAGCAAAGGCAGAGACAATTTTAAGCATTTGACCGTACATTTCCAATAAGTCCTTTGTGTAAATCCTGCATAGAGATGACATAAAGGGAGCCGGAATGTGTTTCGCCACCAGTTCCAAATAAGACAAAATCTGAACCATCTGCTCTGGTTAGGACTTGTGGAGAATAGTAGCTTTCACGTTGATCCGGTGTATCAACCCATCGCAGAGGTTTGCCATCCTTTCCACTCATCAAAATAATTCTTCCTGACAGCCGACTCTTGCTCCCTATGTAAGGATTCAGAGCAGATTTAGAGTTTAGGAGAATGAAGTTATGCAGTACAGTACAGGGACGGAAAGGGTGCGTGTTGACTGGAGTACAGAACAAAGTCCAGACAAATTCCATTAAACAAATTACAATTTGTCGACTCTTGGAACAATCCAGCACGTACCAATGTGGGGAAGCTGGATCCAGTGAAATGTATTTTATGTGAAGGGAGACCACACGACACTATACGGATAGATTCATAATACCTGCTTCAGCCAGTGGATCACCCCCATGAATAGCCAGAATGTCAACCACGCCGTCCTCATTTAAGTCACGAATGAACTGTGGTGTGTAGACATTCATTATGGAATTCTTTGCTGGACCTTTCTCAAAGGACCAAAGTAAGGACCCATCAGTTCCACTGATAGCACAAAAGACCTGCAATAAATTTTATTTTAATCAGTTGCGACCTCAAGTATTTTTGCCTTTGTTCAGAATGAAAGCAAGTTTAAATATAGTTATTCAAAGTAAGTGGGTCCAGTAAACCGTTTAGTAAATGACATATTTCTATGATAAAATTGGTCGACAACTTTGAGCGTATGATGCTTATTGGAACAACTTGAAGTTAAATGCTAAACGTTAGATGGAGATAGTAGTTGTATTTTATGTCAAATTCTCAAATTAACAATTTTTCAGGAAGCCGGTTTAAAATTATTTAAACGGGGAATCTCTATCAAAATACATTAATAAGAAAGTTAAACAAATTAGATACAACTATACATTTCATTTAAGTACTTACTCCAGCGCGTCCTGCAATGAGACAATCATGAATGCCATCCTTGTTCAAATCCTCGTTGCAATTTACAGCGAAGACTTCATGTTCGGTCCAATGCCGCCATAACTCCGACCCGCTCACACCATCCAATGCGAGGACACCACCAAAACATGGCTTTTGACCAGAAAAGTAAATATCACAGACAAATTCAGGAACATTGTATCCATCAGCACCTGTTACCAATCAGTTAAACGGTAATAATCAATCCATCTCAAATACATTTTTAGAGCTTAGTTCAATTGCCTGTTCCAAAGCCTACAATGATATCATCAATGCCATCTTGATTTGTATCCAGCATTCGAATGGCCGATTCGGTAATTAATTTGGGAAACTGCATTACCCAAACATCTTTGACCTGAATTTTATCACAAGGTAGTATGCTACTAGTGACCCCATCCTCCGAACTACTGGAAGGTCCCCAAAATTTGAAGGAACTGAACGGTATAGAAATGTAGTGGGACAGGAACGCTATCATGGCTATTAGACCTGGAATACCAGACAAACCAAGTTCATTTAATCCTTAGTCAATATTTTGTTAGACCTTTTACTAAATATAGTTTTGACTGATGTAGTAAAGCTTTGAAATCGGGTAGAATAGCTTTAGGAACACATTGTCAATTGAATAAATCAATTTAAATAATTCCAGGCTGCCTACATCGCCAATTTCCGTCATCAGGCATCTACTTATGTTTTAATTACAAGTTTGATTGATGTATGTTCATAATATCCATTTGCGTCGATATTTTCTACACTATTAAACTTAAAACATATTTTACCTAAGAGGGAGAATGTTGCTACAAGAATGTAACAGATTGGCATACAAAAGAATTCGGAGCGTTGCGGGAGACGATCGAACCTCGGTGTGCAAGCCACCGTTCTTGAAGTTGTCAAAATCGTGTTTCTTTAAAAATAAATATTATCCACTATTATATTTAAGCTCGAGGGTGGGTTAATCTATTGCTTACGTTTTTCTTTCGTGGTGTCATTAGGGGCTTCTTGGCTATGTCATATTCCATTCTGCTTCTGACGAACACGTCATCGTCAACATCGCTCAACTCCGTTTCTTCATAGTTTTCATTAATTTCTAACTTTGTCTCGTTCATCTTGCAGTTAGGCATCATTGCTAACTCGGAAAACAAAATGAAATTTAGTTATATTTGATAAAATGTCCAACCTAATTAAATGCTTTCACTTTTGATTGAAAGCAAATTTTGTATTTTAATAATTTGTGTGATTTAATTACCTGGGGAAGACTATAAAATTTATTTGCTAATGTGGATTTCTTGCCGCCAAAATCTGTATGACTAAGTAGCTGGCAATACTTGACAGCTTGTTCCTTCCAGTTACAGCATTTAAGACCCACACAGCAAACAGCAATAATTTATTACTTATTATCGCTCAGAAATGTTAATTTTACTTTTCCAAGAATCAATTGAAATTTAGTATAAAGCAGATATTTTTATGAAAACTGGAGAGTAGAGAATACAAAACAGATGCGAAGAGCAAAATTAGAACTCAACATGCGCGTGTACTTTATATCCCCAAACAGGAGAAACAAAATCGATAACACTCGTAGTTTCAGCTAAGAGTTTCATTCTACTCCAGCTTTCGCTTTACGGACGGATAGTATTTCGCAGAATTGCGAACTATTTTTATTCCGACTTTCACTCATTCAAGTCCACCCATTGACATTTCTCCTTTCTCGCGTACATTCATTGGAGGCTTATCGTCGAGCTTCTGAGCTCGACCCGTCATAGTTATCCCACCAAAGAAGACGTGACAAAATTATGTGAACCTGTCAATTACCTAGTATTAACCTGTTTAACCTATACAAGTCCAATGCAATAAGATTAACACAAGAATGAGATCGATGTCGTTGAGCGCGACTATCAATATCAATTTCGTAAATGGAATTAATCCTGTTTAATTTGATTAGACACCCACACACCAACAATAACACACATTTTAGTCCCATCAGTGGTTCTATAAACAAATTTCAGTCATCTTTTTAATTTATATTTCTTGCTCGAGTTCGGGTGAAAATTACACGCAATATTGGGAAATACTTGTTTTTACTTTGAGAAAGAACTTTTCCAGCATTAAAGTTCAAGGCGGTCAACTCCATCACCTCGAATAGAAGCCGATGACGGTTCCATCCCGTCACCGCTAGAGCCGAGCGTTCCAAAATTGTTAAAACTCTTATGAGTGAGGTAGAGTGTTGCAAGCAAATGCAAGGACTGAACTCGAGATTTGTAAACCGGGATGTCAAGGAGGTCTGAAAAAAATTTCAGTTAAGTGCATTGTGACTTGCCCGGATTATTTTGTAGCATTGCTTACTGCATATCAAATCCACATAAGTTTTCAGATCGCAGTCCATACTAGGTGAAGGCAAGGCAGCAGATTTTAGAAGTTCCTCAAATTCACGAGGCCATTCTTGCAATAGGTTGTCAATATCTGGCATCGGCCTATTTAGTTTTAGTAGAAACCAAATGTAACCAACCAGTTCAAACAAATTACCGTACATACCAATAAACTTACTTGGAATAATGAACCGATGGGCTTGGCTTTGACCTGTGCAGGTCACTGATGTCTTTAATCCAGTTTTCAATAATTTTTGTGTTTTTGCCAACATTCTCAACTTTTTTAACCAGAACTGATTTCGCTGAACTGTCAAATCAGTCACAAACATAAGTACTATTAAAAATAAGTGTAAACAAACTATATGTACAGAACATGGTTTTACTTTTGTTTTGCTAGTGCTCTCAGCTTCAAATCCAAAACAGAAGGATCGCTTTGGAAAGCACATGGTTCATCCAGCACCTTGATTCCTAAACCGTCCTTTTTTACATCAGGATGAATGACCTGGAAATATTTTTCCTCCTTAGCAAGAGATACTCCCGCAAGATATAATATGTTGTTTAGTACAATATGCTTAGACAATTACTTTAATAAAAGCATCAATATCTCCGACACTTGGCGAGTAGTCCGGAATAAATGGTTTCAATTTAACTTCTACGCCCGTGTTGGTGGCACTGGTTGAATACCTGTGTCGAAAATTAATTGATGTTAAACTCGTATCTTATATAACCTTTAACGTGACTTTCCGGAACAGCCTCATTCTCTCTATTACTCATTAAAAATGAACGACTTTTGCTAACTTTTTAATGTACTCGAATAATTCCTTAATCTCCGGAGTTGTTTTTAGGTCATCATAGTCAGCCGGATTGTACACTCTTAAAATAAAAAAAAAATGTTGTTAGATCTAGGTAGATTGCATATATGTTTAGCTCTTAATTGCACGCCAAGGTAGGATTCATAAAAGAAGTGCGCAACAACCATACAGATGATCTTAATACGGTTGAACTATTAAACCAGCTATTCTGCATGGTTTAAACATTCACGTAATAAAGATTTTATACACAATATTATACCGGAAACCGGCACGATGAACTCCAGGATTGCGTGAATACAGGGCCTCCCTTCTGACCATTCCACGTTTTTTGTCTAGAATTATTTCGCGGAAGTCTTTCCGAGCTGCTTCGATATCTGTTAGCTATAGTACACAATAAATTTGAAATTCAAGCCTGAACACACCTCCACAATTTTTTAAAAATAATAAAGAAATTAAATGATACGAGACAACCTCGTCATCATCTGGAAAGAATGGATCATTGTGATGAAGAGGGAGGAAAAATTCAGGTTCTTCAGGTACTGCACGGCGAGAGTTGCTCAAATATCCGCGGTCATGCATTAAACGATTATTTTTAGAATCAATTATGTATTCGGATTCTTCAGAATCTCCAAAGTCAGATGAATCTCCAGAGGTGTCATCTTCAATCTTACACCCTATGCCTCTCGTTAACTCTGAAAGTGTCGGCTCTAAGTAGCTTTAAGTGTCCAGGAAAGACAAGGTAAGGACGTATTAGGAAATAGCAGTGCAATTAATTCACTAATTAAATCAAATCAGACCCACCCTTCTACTTTAGCAGCATTTGCTCCATCAAATTCATCGTCATCTTCCTCCGACGGTGGACCTGCTGCATCTGAGGGTGATGGTTCAGGTGAAGGGGGTCGTGGGCGAGTTGAACCGGAACGACTACCGCCCCTACTAGTACCTGACCGAGTGCCAGCTGTTCCTGGTCTTCCAGCAGTAGTCGGACGCCTTAAATCCTATGTAAAATCGTAACTTTATAAGCATTGTCCTCATATGTGCCCATAAAACTTTTTGCAATTACTCCGTTGGTAGATGAAGGCTGTCTAGATGCAATCCCGGCGTTCACTTTACTTTCACTCTCTTTACTTCCAATCTCTTGTCCAACATCTAAATCCTCAGAATCACTCATTCCTTCAGGAAACTGCCGAGCTGAAGTAGGTCTTGCAGTGTTTTCACGAAAAGCTGAGCTAAACCTCGGCCGCGGTTCTGCTTGCCGATCGCTCTCAACAACTTCTACCGATTCGTCGTGATTCATGTGTATGTTTGCTAATATTTCGGTTCTTGACTACTAAGCGCACAAGAATTCAGTATATGGTTTGAGTTTGTCCAACTGCGGGCAATCGCATTCGCAAGGNTCGGTTCTTGACTACTAAGCGCACAAGAATTCAGTATATGGTTTGAGTTTGTCCAACTGCGGGCAATCGCATTCGCAAGGGCTGGAATGGCAGTGCCTTGGATATTAGTGTAATCAATAACACACTTGGAGTCCATTGGTAACCGGAGCACAACATGTAAGCTCCGTGCACAGTAGCGTTATAATAATTACTATTGGCGACACAGGATACGAACTTAAAATCAAATGGCTTTCCCAATTCAATATGGTAATTCAATTGAACTACAAAAATTTCACACATCTTGTTCTTGAACCCCAGATAGTACATCCCGTTTCGGATGGAGGAAAACATGGCTAGTTAAAGTCTCGCATGAGACGTAATATGACCAGCCGATAATTAAACGCACTTTCAGTTATATCATTGCATTGCTATTGATGCGAATTTTACTTGCATTACTGATAGATAGCACTATTACTGATTAAAACTTTTAAATGTCCTCAAAATGAACAGGAAACAAAAAAGAGAAGGGTCTGCGTCGAGATGCTAAGGAAACATATTGATTGCTCTTTTGTCAACAACCTAAGACGCAAGATTCTGAATTAACAGAAAAAGACATTCTGAGTGCGGAAATCTGAAGGGTACGGATTACGTACCGTAGAAAATCGTAGCTAGGCTCAACGCCAAAAAATACACAAATCAGTCAGCACTATTCAAATTTGTCACAATGAATTTCACAAATCCTCAGAAGAAGTTTATCCGGGAGAGCAGAGCCAATGATTATCTTTATGGTATGATTTCAAAATTGGAATATCCGAATGACTTTTATATTTTTCATAAGCAACATTTGTGGATTCATTATGTATCTAGATCCCGTGTA
>JAAXYW010000295.1:0-44804 GCA_036851895.1 Orthonychiurus folsomi
TCTTTGCGTTGTAATTGACTACGTTGTAATTGTCTATGCGTTGTAATTGCCTATGCGTTGTAATTGACTACGTTGTAATTGTCTATGCGTTGTAATTGCATGCGTTGTAATTCCCATGCGATGTAATTGTTTACGTTGTAATGTATGCGTTGTAAATGTCTGCGTTGTTTTTTCTGCGCTGTATTGACGTGATACCCCCGAGTCCGAGCGTCCAATTCAACAAAAGTTTAGCTGAGATATTCCTTCGAGTTCACGGTTGATTAACAGAGCATGCATGAGAGGGTGGGAGTTAAATATTCAAATTATTGATCAGCAGTAGGGTAGGACAATAGATAAGACTAATTCGTTTGAATTCTCTGGATCACCACCACTTAGAATTCACACAAATGGAATCAAGGCAGCCATATTACTTTTGCTTTCTTAAGTTCTTCTTCGGATAAAAACAATTTCAACCCTGCACAACAAACAAGCCATATTAGCGTATACCGTAAATGACCGAGTAGAAACCCAGTCCGTATAGTAACCCATGCTCAAATAGTAACCCAGTCAAAATCTAGGTTGCGCCATAAGAGCGTGTATATCACAATGCCCCACGGCTCGAATACTAACCCTGTCTGAGAGCAGTAAATTTAAATAGTAACCCGGGTTAGTACTCGGTCATTTACTACATTTGTTAAAGTACGTTTTACCTTGCATGCAGTTTTCCCTTTGTCCAACATTAAATAAGCACTTGATTTCTGAAGTGAAGTATGTTATGTTCTTGTCACTCTTTAATCTCTTGATAGCCTTAATCATCTTAACGTAGTCATCCGCACTAAGAACGCCTTTAACCTGTTCAGAATCCAGGTATATATGAATGTGATATTAATTAGTACTTCACACTTTCTGCCTCTTACCCAAACCCAAAATTCCTTAACGGATTGGAAGTTATTTGCTTCAGCTGCCGCGGACGAAGTAGAGAACGATGAGTTGCTTAGAGCTATTCTTAATTTCCTCCTCTTCTTATCATTGGTTTCAAAGGTGCTTGTTACAGTCATTTTGGGTGTATCACCATAAGGGAAAAAGGGGGCCTCAACTATGGAGTCTAATCCGTTGAGTAGTTTTTGCCAGGACTTTGTTGGCGTTTGGGAAGGAGGGGGGTTCTCATGTAGCGGTATAGACTCATTGGGTTTCAGCCGTCCACGTCCACTACTCACTTCTTCAACTACAAGCCGACTGCCATATAAATCTTCCATGTCTAAATAGGAAGGAATGTTTTCTTCAGAAATTGGTTGAACATTTCGAACAGAAGGCTTTGTGGATTTCTTGAGTAGTTGCATGTTGTGCTCTATTCTTTCCCTCTGATCAGAACCAGATAAATCAGTAATAAGGTCGGTTTCTTTGTTAAAGTTAAACATAACATAAGGAACCCACCTGTACTTCAGATCCAAAAAATTTTGCAAGATTTCTTAAGGTCTCGTCAAAATTAGTATAAGACTTCAATCTTGACTGAATCCAAGGTGAGAGATTCTTTTTAACATCAGAATAATCACATCGCTCATCACAAAGGAGTATTGCACCGTAATCCTGTGCATGCCGTATTATTCTTCCAATTGCTTGATTCAAAGCTCTGGTTGCTTCTAACTGATACCAGCACCTTCCATCCATATTCTATGATATGTTAAAACACACCTATTACATTCTTCTGTACAAAAAGGCTCACTTAGTATTTTACCAGGGACGACATTCCTTTTGCTTTCGTAGTTAAATACAGCTGCTTGGCTAATACTTGTGGGTCCTTCGCCGGAGAATATGGGATACCAGTAATAATAACAGCTCTGCCATTATCATCCGTGAAATCTAACCCTTCGGAAACCTATTCCAAAAGCGGAAAATAGAATGCGTGCGTTTAACTGTTTCAGTATTTATGCAATTATCATTAACAAATTACTTTTCCTCTGCATACAGCCATTAAACTAGCACCTGTTCCAACCTTTACGGAAGAGTAGTAAAGGTTCATTACAGTCAAAAATGCCTCCTGGCCACGCGGTTCTACAAGGACTTTCTAAAACAATGGAAAATACATGTTTACATGTAGTGTAAGAAGCAATAAATGTTTGCAGTCTGTATAAAGGCTTACCTTCTTTTGCGCCATAGCATCCCACATGCCATTTGACTGCCAACTTTTAGTGCAAATTTCCATCACAGAATAAGATGGAAAAAATATCAGTACGCCCTTTGGAACAACACTAAACACTTTGAGGATCAGTTCTCCTAACGATTTTAAATATGTTGGGTCAGATCTGTTTTTAAAGCTGGAAGATAGGACAACCTCTCCAGGTCCGGTTTTAACGACAGAAGCAAAGAGTTGCTTATCTCCAATTATATGCGGGTTAGTTATCTGAATTGCAAATGGAATTGCTAATTCTTCAGTTAGAAAAGACATTGGTGAAAGGGTTCCGCTTGCAAGAAGAATAGAGCGCGGACCTTGTGCCCTAACGGCTTCTAACCTGTTTGAAATATAAATTAATTAAACTTACTTCAAATGTGCATTAGAATTTGTCGTTGCTTTGTGCGTACCCAATTGCTGGGCTGAAACACCAAAAGTGGAATACCTTGGCCGGTGCTCCTGACTTCAGCAGCCTAACCCGGTTGGACGGCTCTTTCTTCGATTCCTCCAATTCAACATAAACCTGCCATAAGATGGTAGAAAAATTCATAAACAAGAACTAGGGTAGTGTTGCATTCTGATTAATAATGACTTACTTTGTACGAATCTCCAAAGCGCTTAGGATCCCTGAGCATGGATTGAGAACTCAGAACACGTAAAATACCAGCAAATCTATCGCATCCTGTGGACTCGAAGTTATTTCCTGATAAAAAAGATGAAACGCCGTCCAAGTCATTGGTAATTCGAGCAAATAGTGAGGGAGGAAATCCACTTCCAATTAAAACACACAAGATATCCTGGCCAGGCATGATATACCCTTCAGGCTTTACTTCTATTTTGTCAAGTTCCTGCTCCAGTTTAAGAAATGACTGTTTAAGCGAAACCAAGTTTCCTAAGGAAAGGTCCTTTGTAAGGGCATTGGTTCCAATTTGCTGGCTAGTATCATTCAGGTCAACCAGTGCCTATAAACGCAGAATTTTTATGTATAAGGACCCTTACTAAAGTGGAGCAATGCGGCACAGGAAACTATAATGTTTGGTTTACCTTGGTTAATTCTCCAATACACAGAGCAATCATGGAACTTCGGATTTCAAAAGAAGCACTTTCTTCGCAAACTCTTGCTATATTGTGACCTTCGTCCAATATGATGACGGCATCCTAAACAGGATCGTCAGGCATCAATTTTTTTAAATCCGAAGCACAATGAAATGTTATATTGATTGTTCCTTACTTTCAAATCTATTCCATGAGTCGTCCTTAATTTTGGGTCCAGAATATAGTTGTATGGCATAAAAACGATATCCGCCTCTTTCACCAGCTCTCTTGACATAAAAAATGGGCAAAATTTGCCAACTTTGCCTTTTGTCAGTAAGTCTTCAATGTCCGCTATAGGTTGATCCATAAGAGTATTGACAACTTCTTCCTTTCTCTTGCTTAAATTATTATAATAAGAGCAGGAATGAGCTTGAACACGACTATGACAGGCCATAATCTTCGCGGATGATGTTGGAAGTCTTGACACCTCTTCGTGTATACAAAGGTGATCTCTAGAGCCCAACACCACTGCCTTAGCTTTCTTATAATAACAGCGTTTCATCTCTCCTATAGCCTGAGAAAGTTGGGAATGTGTCCGTGATGCATAGATAATTTTTGAAACCCTATCTGAAAACATAAGTAAAACACAAATCACTGTCAAATGACCATGTCATCTCATTTAGCACTTGATTATGAGCTAATCAGCTAATCATTGGCTTACCGAATGGATTTCCATTCAGAGAACTTGGGTCCGACTTAAGGGACCTCATGATATGTGCAAAATGGTTCCTCTGTTTTTGTTGCCAAGCAAGTGATGCACACAGGAGGGATAATGTCTTTCCAGTTCCTGTTGGAGACTCCAGCAATCCATTCGCTCTCTAAAACAGAAACAATAATAATTGTTCTAACCCTTTAATTATATTTTCCGCAATATCTACCTGTCATTTCATATGTGCATGCTAACTTACCATTCGAAGGCATTGCACGACCTTTGTCATGAGGTCCTTTTGAATATCATAAGGCTCAAAAGGAAACACAACTTCCAATTCCTCTACAGTTACTGTAACTTGCGGCATTTCAACTTGACACAACTAATAGATTACCTATTTTTTGTAGAAAATCAACTATTTAGTGAGGTACTGCAAAATCACTTCACTTTAATCCAACCAGATTAAAAATGTAAGGGAAGGGCAACCACAAGCACTAAATATGCTGCACTACACAACAGAGTCGTTCCTTTCCCACTCTTTATTCCAATCCCGCTCTGGCTCCTCAAATTTTTTCCCTCAACAAAGCATCACACCACCAAGATTTTCATGCAGTGCAATTGTGCAATGTACAATATATGATTTCAAAAGTTAAAATTAGAACGAAACCAACAAAGAAACCGTGTTCCTTCCTGAGGCTATTGCTTTATTGCATTGCAATTGCAATTTGCAATGTTGACCAAATACATAGTTTATTAGTTTATAAAATACTATTTGTATTTTTGATTCTCAAATGTTGTGTATGAGTAATTTGATTTCAAAGTGTTTAAAATAAATTGCAATGTGAACCCCTCTATTAAATTGAGTGTCATTTAGAATCATTTTGCCCGTATACTAGGTATATTATACGGCGTATAATATTAGCCAACAACCTCTTAAATCTTCCAGACGCCCTTTTCGGGCAATCCGTGCACCTGCATTTGAAAAATAATGTTTTCAATTCATCCAACGCAACAGTCTACAAGTTAACCTAAACTGCGTCTTAAATATAAAAAGTGAGCTTGCGGGCAACCTACTTTATGCATTTAAGGTCAAGGATATTTTTTTACCAGGATCTGAGTAAAGTGAAATCAGAGTATATGATGGAATCAGTGTTTAAATTCCCAAGTTTTTAAGCCAAGTTCAGTGAATTTGAAAACTACAGTATTGAGCCTTTTATTTTTGTAGACATTCAAATAAAAGTCTGGATATTACGCAGAATTGAAATCGAGTTTGCACGAAAGTTTATATTATAATTAAAATCAAATTCCAGGTGCGCCCATGCACATGTACTTTACTTGTACACGTACGCCCGCGCGCCCGCCCACATTCGTGTTGGTGTGGTTGTTAGTTAATTCTCAATGAAACAGGAAAAACGTCGGTTATTTAATCTGAGTCATTGGCTATTGACGAGAGGATGGCCTTATTGTGGCTACAGTTGTAATTATAATTCAAAGGCAGACATCCAGCCGGACTATAGCCTTTGCGCTTGCGAGTTTAGTTGCAGAGATGATAATGACGGCAAAGCGGAGCTTGATTTTACTTTGGGAGAATAGACATTGATATTGCTCAACTCCTTTATAATGAGTTCAAGGGATGAAATGTTATTTGCTTCGTGTAATCAAATGAGTAACAGATGCGGTGGATAGAATTTAGAAGAAAAGCACTTGAAGACTTTGTTCGGCGTTAGAAGTGCAGAGCATACAGAAGAAAGATAACAGGGTTATTAGATTCAACTACATACTAAACCGCTTAATCAACATGTCAGTTATTGCATATCTGATTCAATTCAAACGAAAGGTTTCAGTCAAGGGGAAGGGATAGAGGATGTAATTTATTCTCCTCTTCTTCCGAAAGTGACCCATCGCATTTGCTGATCGAGTGTGCGAAGCAAACATACATTTACAAGTTTGGTTGAGCATAGCATTACTCCATTCCGAAAATGTTCACACATCCAACTTTGGCTAAACCACCCGCCAGGCCCATTGTCAAATTTACTAATTGTCATATCCTGAGATCACATGCGCTAATTAAGGACGACTTGTGGATTAGTGGTTCAATCATTATTGATCCAGAAAGCTTCTTTTTTAATGTGAGGATTACTCCTGACCAAGTGATAGACTGTGGAGGTGCAATTATTTCACCGGGATTTATAGATGTGCAATTAAACGGTAACAGTGCACTCTGGATTTAACAAATAAATATACAAATTGCGAAATTATTCTGAGTTCTGTATAGGAGGATTCGGAGTAGACTTTTCTTACGACCAGGACACCGAATCGGGGATCCGAAAAGTTGCGAAGGGAATTCTGGCACATGGAGTAACGTCTTTTTGCCCCACATTAGTTTCATCAAAACCAAATGTTTATCATAGGGTGCGCTCAAATTTAGATCACTCATTATGAGTTATGGAACTTGGAATTTGATTATTGGTTTTTTAGGTTTTGCCGGATTTGAAAAGAAAATGTGGAGGATTGCATGGAGCGGAAGTGCTAGGAGCTCATGTTGAAGGTCCATTTATAAGTCCAGACAAAAAGGGCGCACATGATCCTTCTACTCTAAACTGCTCTCTCAAGCAGGTAAGTCAGTCTGGCAACAAACGGACTAATTCAAAACGGACAAACGGAATTTTCTAAACCACGTTAATTTTTTTTTACAGTGTCTTAAATTTTATTGGCTCAACACCCAGAGTTATCTAGTAATTTTGCTAATTTACAGGGAATGTTTGCTGTCGAAAGCATGTACAAGCACGTGGACTGTATTTCCATGATCACATTAGCACCGGAACTGGAAAATGCACTGCATGTCGTACGTGAAATGTCAAATTCTGGAATCATTGTATCTGTGGGTGAGATGTGCTAACGTTAATACTCCTATACCCTACAAATTCTCTAGTACATTAGGAAATGGAAATATTATAAATTCAATGCATTCTATAGTCTTTTGTAAATTGATTTTAGGGCATTCAATGGCAAGCATTGCAGAAGGCGAGGAAGCAGTGAGACATGGAGCCACTTTTATAACACATCTCTTCAACGCTATGCTTCCTGTAAATTGTGACCTTAGTCATACATTGTTGTTACACGTTAGAAAATGCTTTAATTCTGAACTTTAATTAGTTTCACCATCGTGACCCTGGACTAGTTGGGCTTTTGGCCTCGGATCTAATTTCCGACAGTCAACCAATTTATTATGGAATTATAGCTGATGGAAATCATACACACCCGGCAACAACACGAATTGCATACAGGGCATATCCTAAAGGTTAATAATTAATGTTTAATGGACCAATATGAGACAACAGCCACTTAGGTTTAATTCATATACAACAGGAATTGTGCTAGTAACTGACGCATGCTCAGCAATGGGCCTAACGCAAGGAGTTCATCACATTGGGCAACAAACTATGGAAGTTCTAAATGGCAAAGCACTTATCCAAGGAACAAATACACTTGCCGGAAGTGTTGCTACTATGATCTCATGCATTCACTATTTTTGGAAAACTACGAGTAAGATTCACCTCTATCTGCCCTTTTGCAATTGGGATATACAATATATTAACATAATTAAAACGAGCGGGATGTTTCTAGGTTGCACCTTGGTAGAAGCGCTGGAAGCTGCAACACTGCACCCTGCTAAGCTTATGAAAATTGAAAAATCAAAGGGTACCCTAGAATTTGGATCTGATGCTGACTTCGTAATCCTCAAACCGCAGAGTCTAGAAGTCTTGTCAACCTGGATTGCTGGTGAATGTGTTTTTAAAAATAAGTAGACCTTCAAAAGATTTCCAACAAATCGTCTTATAACATCTAACAACTGTTTAAAATTAGAAAATTTGCGATTTGAAAATTAGTAGCGCATGTGATTAATGTTAAATACTGGAAGGGCTGACCAATTATGCCTTAAACTAGGAGAATTTAATAATTGTATTGTATTTTCAATTTGGCTGAGTCAATAAAATATAATCTTTAAGACTTCGTAGATTATTAGAGCAAATGGAAGTTCGCATCGCTGGGAATTAATTTCAACAAAGCAAAACACAGCTGTGGAAATCAAAGACCAAGTAACAGCAATATCAAATAAAGGATAATCGTTTATTAAGAAACAAACCCATCACGGACAAGAACCATATTTTCACTTCAACAAAGATTCAGCGTTAAGGGTTTGTAGACCTTTGTAACTAGCCACAGGAACGTACGTGACGATGGTGTACAATTTATGAACTGAGTCTTCATCGTCGTTCCTCCTTCGCTCCAGCTTAATTCGCAAGCGGAATGGAACGTTCCTGCAAACAAAACATGTGGCATTATTACTTTGAAGCCACGAGTTATCGTATTTTAATGAACAACATATATCATAAATCAAAGCGTTTTGTAAGATTTTCGAAAGCTTTAACATATCAAAATGTTATCACGGTACGAAAGCCTGCTTTTCTTTTGGTGCCAATTCAAGACAAGAGTAATGACTGATTGCATTCCTTGTTCTGCCATGAACACCATGTTACTATGCGCTCGAAGGTTGAGCAGTTTATGAAAGGAAAGCCAAGACCCCTTACCATGTTGGAAATGTAAATTGTTATTTTCCTCATGATAAAATCAGACGATGAAACTGAGACATTAAATTCGGTCTTCACGTTATATAGTACACAAAGACAAAATCCTTTAATTTAAAAGCCGAGTTCCGCTCGTTTCATGTAATTAATCACCTCATGAAAATTTGAAATTACCTACCACTCTTTAATTAAATCATTATTTAAAACTTTCTCCCGAGGTCCCCACTACACTAAATTAATTTACACATGATGACCCCTAGTCCCCACTACATAATAGCATGGACACAAAAAATAAAAAACTAGGCCTCACCGAACTCCCCGTGACCAAACATGTTTATTAACATGCTCATCAATCCTCACATCAGCAGTGCCCATTTGCTGCATGGCAAATTTTCTAATTTCCGTGATGGCCCTTGGTGCCCGCCTCTTGAATCGAATCCCATGAAGACGTTTGTGAAGATTAATCGTGTAGACGCGGCTAAGGACCTCATTGATGGTCGACTTCTTCTTTTCCTTCTGTCGTCCACTCATCTACAATGCAAAAATCCCTTACTACACACTCCGGAGGTCAAATCCAGTGCAAGAGGTCAAACTTAAGGATACTTACCTTGTCGTTGAGTCAGTAACTTGACGAGGAAAGCTGTTGGAGTTGGTGGATCCAAATCCGAATGCCGTGTGTGTCGGCGAAGTGAGTGTTGGATGTGAATGCCGGATGGGCATGGGAAGGAGGCAGCGTGGACGGCTTCACAATGGCCGCAAGATTTCTTCAATCCCCAGCGCCGTCTCCCCCTCCACCCAAGTACTAACACACCCGATCCTCTGTTAACGCCATTCATTAAATCTTCATTTCTCCAAATCCTGGGTTCAACATACTCAGGTCAATTTCTGTCACGTGACGTGTCAAATATTAAACTGGGAGGGAATTGTAAGCTTGTGTTGCTTTTGAAAGGACGACGCGACGGACGGGTGACGAAACGAGAGGGACTCGTCATAGTAGGAAGGGATTTAAGTGGGGTTTACTAACTAACGACCACTTATAAACAACATTATAGCCTCTCCAAAATTGTTCAGTTTAGAAAACACACACACAAAGCATAAAAGTAGAACAGGAAAAAGAAAGCAGTTTACAGTTTGTTAAATTAGTTAATACTTCAACAAATTCTGAAACAAATTATCAGTGTTTAAATTGTAGGGCTAACTTAACCTACACCATCTGCTAAATTAGGTTAGTCAACAAGCTTTGAATTAAAAAATATTCTAACAGTGTAAAATGCACGCACACGCACGCAGGGTTCGCGTCTAACAGGCTCAATAATGGCAAATAATACTTTAATGTATGTATAGTTTAGCGGTTACTCACTAATCAGCACTCACTAACCATGTGTATTATTGGGGAGAAATATACTTAGAAATAGTTATTTAACTATCCATGCCGAATTGATTTTGGTCATGTGTCGTTGCTTGGATGTGCATGTGAAAGTGTACAAGTACACTTTTTAGAAAGTACTAAAGCATCCACTGCCATGCCATGACCACATTAATTTTAAAGAACTGCGGACGTCAATTTAAATAAATAAAACTCATGGTTTTGTATTGTAAAGACATTGCAGAATTCGGTAAAGATGAACGGATTAGGAGGAGGATCTTATCAAAGTGAAGACGACTATGATGACTACGTAAGTAAACCTTCATTGTCGACCCAATATTCTTCACAAGCAGGTACAGGGAGCAGTGCCCAGACAGGGACTGGAGGGAGCTCTGGGCCAAGTCAAGGGACTGGTTTCAGTTCTGGCTCTGGCCAGTCATCAGTTAGGGGTCAACAAACGTGTTGCCTAATTGATGACGGCCGGAGATGTCATCGGTCAGCTGGGAATGCAAGTTATAGTAAACGGATTCAGAAAACTGTTTACTACAAGCGGCTGCGTCTTGAGAATGATGCGCAGGTGAGTCAATCATGATATTAAGAAGTTATAACCAATTTTTAAAATTTTGGTGTGCTCTTAACAGGCACAACATATATACATTTGTGATCACCACAAAATGGTAATCCAAAATGCAAGAACTCGACAGAAGCGCGATACAGACGACGAATTGAATGAAGGGGAAGATACACCTGAAGTGGATCTATATCAACTTCAGGTCAATACACTTCGCAGATACAAGAAGCATTATAAAATACCTAGCCGCCCCGGACTCAACAAGGCACAGCTTGCCGATGTCAGTTACATCATTTTAACTTAAACCCATTGAACTTTTGTGCTTACATTTCTAATATTCCGAATATTTTTCCCAGATTCTAATGCGGCATTTCAAAACAATTCCAGTTTCCGAGAAGGAAATCGTCACATATTTCATCTACACTGTCAAGTCCGAAAGGAACAAAATTGACAGTCGTCCGGAAAATTCTGGGGGAGAATTTCCGGACAAGTATTAGATTGTTTAGTTGCATGTCTGTACACTGCACGAATTTGAATCAATTGAATGCCTGCTCAATTGTGTATATTGTAAATTGTTAAGCTTACCTTTCAGTGTCGCTCGTTGGTTTTGCATGTTGTGTGTTTCGTCCCTTGACGAGGAATTACAAAAAAGTGATTCCGCCAAAAGCAATGTTTACGTTGCATGAGTATGGAATGGATGTGGACTATTTACCCCTCGCAGATCTATTTCCAGGCTATGTAAAACTAATTCTTAGCATGTGGGCACTTTTGCACAAATGTCAATGCCAAATGCCAACCGGCGCCGCCTGGCTGAATGGAGGAGTCATTTTGGGCCAGATGACATGGCAGTAAACCATAACGACCGGCCTTTTCTACGTTGAGCGTTTTATTTTCTTGGAGGAACCGATTTTCCTGTCCAAAAATCGTGTTTTAGTAAGTTTTGTCAAACTGCTTCCTCCACCGCAGGACTATTTTTTGTTTCAACAAATACACATGTCTAAGTGAAGTGAGTCTTTCAGACACACACTGTCTTCTGTTGTCTCTTGTGTGTCTTAGGGGCCCGTATGCAACCCGGAATCAGGGTTCGTAACAAAGAACTGTGAGCCCGAATTATTATTTTGACTGCGAATTATGTTTAATGCATTGCAAAGGCAATCGAACATGATTGGTATGAATTGTGGATAAAAGAATTACATATAATCACTGAACAAATAATAATACATCTTAGATTTCTATGAAGCCCTTTAGACTAGAAGCCCAGAAGGGAGTAAGAGCACCCCATGATCAGCCAGAATCTCACAATTCATTTCGTTGAATACAGCGACTCCTTTCCACATCTGGCAATTGATCCCAACAATTTGAAGAAACCCGTATCCTTCGGTTTTTCTAATCCACGCATTAGTCGATTTTTCATAACGGCTACGAATTCCCGATTGCTCAATTGGGCATCCTCTGAATAAATCATTTGTGAATCAATTGATTGGAATAATTAGAAAATTGTTTGCAAAATTAAAACGCACGATTTTCATCAAATATTGTGAAGACAACATCAATTATATGATCTGACAATTCCACATGGGCTACTGTACGAGCGACATGCTTCAATGTTTCTGTAACAATGATAGAGTTGTTAATAAAAATTGAATTTGTAATACAATATTTTTCATTAGAACTGATCACTGAAGTACTTTTGTAATAAAAGAATGTATATGTAATTTTACTTTGATCTATGGCGGCACCAGCAATATGGTAGAAAGTGAGAGCAGTATCTACGTCATTAATGTTGCTCAACAAATGGAAAAACTGCAGATAATCATCCAGCGTAACTCCTGTGGCGTACTCCGGATCTTTACATCTACCGCAATTAGAAAATGTTTATTATATGCTGTGCTGTTTGTTTTATTATGGTGTATGATATCTGAATTTTGCACACTTCTTCTTGACACGTTTAATCATGCGTGCCTTCTTCTTCGTCGGATAGCCGGCATAGGCAAGAAGTAACTCCGCAAAGTCAATTTCGGTAATCCTACCGTCTTCATTCGGTTCTTTTCTTCTAAACTCCAGATTCAAAATCTCTCGTTGTAACCCTTGCTGGAAGTCCAAGAATTTCTCAATGGTGAGTTTTTCTTTACGAGATGGACCAAAAAAAAATGAAGTTAACGCAGAGTTCATTCCCTACGAAAGTAACAAACTATAAGTAACCTTGGATAAAAGGAAGTAGTTATGCTATTGACATACTCTTAAAGTATTTCCAGCAACAGCATGATCTCTATGCCTAGAACCAAATGTTGTTCTCTGCCGAATTAAAGCGGTCACCTTCTCAAATTCTTCATGGTCAACATCTCCATCTCCGTTCAAGTCAAACATTCGGAAGGCTATCTCGAAATGACGTTTAGAGGCTGAAGAAAATAAACAAATCATTAGAAGAAAGTCAGAAATGTGTATTATAATACGGGATTGATACTCACTGGACAGAACTGTGAGCAAAAATATGTAATCAGAAAATGAAATAAGTCCAGCACTGCCTAATTTGTAAAAAATACTGTCAGGATCCAACTCCAGCTCCAACCTCCCAGCCAACTGTATCACCACAACATTATTAGCAAAGAATTTTGTAAGCTTTGGAAGGACAGAAATAAATTAATCTGGTGCTAATTTTCTGTAACCTAAGATTGTTGCTTAACTTGACAACTAGATCATGCTTAACTCGAAATGATTTAATTCAATAACAATTTTTTTAAACAAGACACTACATTGGTGCAATTGGCTACTTGTAGCTTAGAACTATAAAAGTTGCAATAACAAATGTGTGAACACAAGTTTTGACAATCTATCGAAATGCGTGGTGGACATGTCACAGATCGCAGTAATGTGTTGCTTAGTGTTACTCTGCCGCATAATGCATCAAACTGTAACGGTGTGCAACTAGGATTTAATTAAAAATGTGTATTAGACAAACAGTACGGGGTCAATTTGTGTGGGAATTTAATTTTACTTGCAAACTGGAAAAGATAAAATGCCGAAACGTAACTCAGAAATAATTAGCTTTTACTACTTACACGCATAGCCGTAAAAGGCGTGCAACGAAATGCAATGCAAAATATAACTGGATATATAAATTGATTTAAATATCAAATGCAGAGACAGAGAACGGCAGAGAGATTTACCTCCCCTTTGGTCTGAAGTGGGAAAGATTTGGCGAAGTGGGTAGTCAAGAGAAGTACAGGTTTGGATAGTTTGAACAAATCACAATGAATGAGAATAGTCAGTGACATCGACACACATAGTATTTATAGAATGATAACACATGTTTAGTATTGCACAAGTGTCTTGCTTAATGTACAACACATTGACTACAACGGCAAATTAGTACTATTTATCATTGACTTTTCACTTACTTTGGGGTCAAATCTTTTAAATTGATCTAATCCGATCCCTGCAATTCAAATTTGGTAATTAGTCCCATTTCAATAGTGTCCAATTAGTTAGTACACACCTTCTGGCTGTTTAATTCCCGGTGTAATTGATCTCAAGAAGTCATCTGGTGTCATAAATATTTCGGATTCTCCATTTGGGTGCTGTACTTGAAGTGTGGCAAAGTATCGGAACGTCTTGTCTGGTGTTGAATACTGTCTTATTCGATTCTCGTATTCAATTATCTAAGGAAAAAATAATACAATCATTAAAAGCACAATAATTACTTGCTTATTTTCAAATCAAACCTTTCTATCTCGAAATCCGACTTTGTGACCCTTCTTCTTTGGAACGTCTCCAGCAACCTCATTATTACTCGAGTCTGTTACTTCAGGAACTAGTTGCGCGGCTTCAACAGCTGGAGTCCTAAATTTGGCTTTTACCCACCTATATATTCTGCAAATGAATTAATAAAGCATAATTAGTACTGATAACGCACAAGCAGAGAATAACTGTTGTCTGATGATAATTCCAACATACCCTTGCCAATCCCATATAACTGCGAACATGCTCCCTCCAATCAACGTATAGTAGAATTTTGTGAATGCTAATTCAGGTTCAGATTTGTGTCCAAACCTACTGTATCCCTTCCCACTTTTGGACCGGAAAATGGGCTTGAGATTTGCGACTGCAAATGAAGGCTGAGTTCCTGGGTCATTAAGTCCTCCATTAAGTTTTCTTGTCCAATGGAATTTCACCAGGGAGGAGAATGGTCGCAGCGTGATCTTAGCTCCAGTGGATATGGCATATTCCCTCAATCCAATTCCAATCAACTGAAATCCTCGATTCATTGCTGCTTTTGGATGTCAGTACATCATTCTGCAAACATACGTGATTTTAATTAATTCAAAAAATCGTAAATGCTTATTCGACATTTGAACGTAATACTCAAGGTCAACGTACTTAGCTCAACTCTTGCCAGGACACCACAACTTGACAATGTAAACTGTCGACTGCACAAATATTCTCCCTGCCTCCTTTAATAAATGTTTTCTGACTTCTGAAAATTGAATCTTACCAGTCAAATAGAACGTAGTAGAAATTTCCGGTGCCAGGTGGCATAGAATCAAGCGGGTTCAATTTCCGGCATTGCAAATGTATTAGGTATTCCGACGAAAATTAGCGCGGAGTTGACACAAGTCACACAAGGCTGATAATATGGAATATTTTATTAGAGTCGAGGTGCTCAATAATAAAATTGAGCCTAAAAAAACTGGCTAACTAATTGATTTAAAAGTTAAACTCCATAAATAGTGTCACACTTGCAAGCCGTTGTTGGGGTTAACTGGTAATGAGACAAAATTAGCAGGCGTTTCGTTATAGAAGTAGCAAGAAAATAAGTATTGTTCATTCTATTATATTCTATCACATACTGCCCTTCCTGAAAACATTTAAGCAATACATAACATGCGATATCACTGCGCTGCGTAATCCATTTTATTAACAACTGCTCTCTTTCAGTCTTATTTCTGAGTGGCAAATTTTTGTTTGCTAAATTCCTTCAATAGAATATATTTTGTTTAGTTCGAAGAAGTTTAAATTACATCATTTGCGGATGACTACGTAGGTTGTTTATTCATTTGAGTAGATTGTCAAGCCTCTTCTTCCATTTCGTTTGACTGTAGATGAAATAAAGTAATACATTTCAGTGAATTAAATTCGCATGAAGATTGTATACTCACTGGTTCAACTGCTGACGGAATTAGTGCAAGTCGAATAAAATCTCTTGCTTTGAAATGTGATCCCTTCTGCTCACTCCGCATGACCTCTTTTGGGTCAATCAGCTCTCCACTCCAAATCTGCCTTCTGGCAGCAATCATCAAATCCAGGAATCGCTGGGCACTATCGTCTTGCTCAAAGTTGAAAAGGTAAGTATATTCTGCATGAGCTTGATTGGAATCAGGGAACTGAACCTCGATTGTCGTCGTGCAACTCGAGTTGACATTCACATGAGCTGTGAGCAAACGATTTAATTTTATGACTGTTCCATTATGTCCCTTGTCAGCAAAAACGATCAGCCAATGTTGACCTGAAACCAAAAATAAACCCAAGATTTTGGAAAATTTGTTTCCACTGGATCCCCAAAAATTACTTCGTACCCGTCTCCGGTTTCTTGGTGTAAACTGCAAAACTCTTCGGGTTGCATGTGGATGCTACAATCTCTCCATTCCGTAATTGAAACAACGACACCTCAAAGTAGTCAACAATGGCGTAGCCAGGCATCTTCTTAATTTTTTGATGAGCATCGAATGGGAGTCCCCTATGCTTCAACAATTGCATATGGTATGCCTTCTCTTCCGAGCCAATGGCAGATTGGTTATTACCATATCCCCCACCGTAAAACCCAATGTCGAAATTGGGATCCATCAGAAAAGAGTCGTGCTCCAAATGTCCAACTGGGAACATGGGCCTACCCATCACTTGCTTTGGTGGAGGATAAATTGTCCTCCAAGACTGCTGACTGCGCGGCAAACCCATTTGACCTCTGGGTCCCGCGGCTGATGAAAATGGATGTCTGGTCCACTCCACGCCATTTGGTTGGGATCCCGGAGGTGGTACTGGGGCCATGAACATTCTTTGTGGACTTCCTTCGGGCATTTCATTGACAAAAGTTCTAATATGGATATGGAAAGTAAAGTTAATTGCCAATTTACTGCTATACTTGTTTTCAACTGTTTACTTTTCAAGCCGATGACTCTGTTGAGTGAGGCATCCGGTCTCAGGGTTACCGGATTCGTTCGATTGCCTTGCGTTTGGATGTCGATACGGCGAAGCGGATGGGCTCTCCGGGTTAGACATATCTAGTTATTTTTTTAACCATTGTTTTAATTTTTTATTTAGAATTAGAATCAGCCCTGTGTTTAATTATCTTATGAACTTGCCTCTGTTTCCACCTGCGTCCTTGGTGTCATTCATCTTTGACATAGTATGTTATTTACCCAAAGAAAATCCTCAAAAACACACAGCTCGTCACTTATTCGCCTGAATTTCGTAGTTTATGGGCCTAAAAATGTCTTTGCCTTTGCTTTGGTTCTGATTCCGACGGCTAATCGCGAAAAACGTGTAAGCTCTTTGTTAGATCTTCCCATGCTTCCCTTACATAGTTGTAGAAAAACAAATATTTACCATGACATAACTCACCTGGTAACATGGACAAATGGAGAGGTGGTCAAAATACTTAGCGAAAATACAAAATACATTACTCAAAATACTATTGGTAATAGTAAAGTGTAAAATAGAAATAAATTAAAATAACAGTAAAATTGGTAGCAAAACTATTTCCTGGCGAAGGATGAAGAATTCAGCTCGAATCCAAAAGCTCAGAATAATATTTTGTTTCTACCAAATTGCATCCGTTCAAACTATTGAACTCTCAAATATTTACAAATAATATTTATTGTATTTTGACAACTAAAAGGGAAGATTATTTTCTATATTTTGTATTTTCACAAAATTTGCATGACACCTAAATTTGGCAAAATATTTAACTAACTACATTTTCTGTGAACGAATGTTAAATTTGTTCGTATTTTGCTTTGCTTGCTAATATTATTCTTACATGCGCTTTTTCCGGCCCTGACGATGATGCGATGATAATGTTGCAAAGTCAATCGCTGTGACTAAATTAAAACTCGAGCAATTGCGCCAACGCAACTGTGAACCAGTTCATCAATTGGGATTTGTGTTTCGCCGAACTATATTGACAACATTAGTAAATATACACAAACAAAATAGCTGGACAAGTAACGGTGACAGAGGCAGAAAGACCAATACCTGGTTGTTCTGAATGAAAAGTGGAATTTGCTTAAATAATAACACTGTTTCATTATTACTAACATTAGTAAAATCCAATTTGAAAACCGGGAAACAGACTAATAGAAAGAAAAATATGTTGATTTTGGACACCCCTGCCGTGCCAGCTTGATTTGCAGTGTACAAATTACTCCTCGTACTCGCACTCTGTGAGCTTGAATTTTATGTAATCAGTTTTAGTTCAGTAACTAGATTGGTAATATATCTTAAGCGCTAGGTTTGTATGAACTGTAGTGGACTTCATAAAAACAAAAAGAAAAAATAGTGAGCAAATACCACGTGCGTTTGTGTCAACGAATTTCACCATTTACAATAATACATTTTATTAATACATTAAATATCGCAGCAACATTTTTCATTAACAAAATTGCACAGTTAAATAATTTCTCTTCTGATTAACTTAACACAATTTCAATTCATCATGGATTGCTGTTTATGGAACTTAAGTTAATGAATTGCACATCTTGCCAACTCTTTTCCTTTTATATTCGACTGTGGATGAAAAACACAGATCTTAGTAAATTTATTTATAAAAAGACTCACATGAATATGTACTCACCTCGGACAAAACCTCACAAAAATTAGTCATATCCTCTTCTGACTCGACGTGCAATTTGATTTGAAGTAACGACGGGACTTTGTTATCCATATTGCCCAAAATTCCTGAGGCCATCCAAGTGCACGCAAACTGCTCATCGTTTTTCTTCGACTCCGTGATTTTATTCCACTGGTAAATATAGTGATGACAAATGACCTCTTTATTCGACTTTGAAACAAACACCATTTTGTCATAATAATTTTTTCCTTGGGCTACACAAATATCTCCCTCTCCGATACAAACTAATGGCTCTAAAAATCAACCAGCACAATAATCAAGAGACTTCATTTTGAAACCCTAATTCAATGTTAGTGCACCTACCATTTTCACTGGATCTTACGAAAAGCTTTCCATTCGTTTTAAACTTCACATCTTTCTGTTCAAATACCACTGGTACCCCTTCCACATTTTGAAGTGCTGTGTTCTCCATTCTCCCATGCCCCGTTGGATGCCAAACTGTCCCCTCCAATGATGCAAGGAAACGTGGACTATCCAAGATATTATTGCGTCTGGGCTTAAATACTGGACAATTTTGTGGGACTAACGGTCCTTGAGCAATTCCCGGGTGAATACCAGAATTGAAGTCACTCGCATGAAGACGAGATGGGTGATGGGTATTTCGGATGATCTGATTTGGGGCAACCAGCTTCGAACTCCAAATCTGAGTCCTGGCTCCGTGAAACAAATCAAGGAACAACTTTGCGCTATGGGCGTGTTCAAAGTTGAACAAGTAAGTATCACCAGCAGGAGCTGGGGCGAGTTTCGATGTTTGCAACTCGATTGCTGTTGGTCCATTCACTTTGACCTTCAAATGAGATGTGAGGAGGCGGTTATATTTTACAACAGTCCGAAAATGCTTGTTTACCGCAAAAGCGGTGAGCCAGTGCCGACCTGAAATAAAATATCAATCCAGATTTCTGCTAATTCTCTTCCACCGGATTTCTATTAAACTATTCCATACCCGTCTCCGGTTTTTTAGTGAACACAGCGAAACACTGATTGGACTCTACAATGTTTTCATTTCGGAATCGCACGAGGAAGACCTCAAAATAATCAATAATGATGCAACCCGGCATACTTCTAATTCTTTTATGAACACCCAATGGGAGTGCCCGATTCGCCTGGATCTGTAATTGATATCTTTCTTCATCGAATCCGACCGCAGGAGCATGCTCTCCACCATTGTTTCCAGTATTAGAAGTCACATTCCGATTGTCACAAAGCGCAGCCTGGAGATGAAATGAGCTAACCCCTTGATGTTCCGTATTAAGCCCAACTGGGAACATTGGCTGTGAGCAAGTTTCCTCGAATGTGTCCCAATTAGAAATCGGGTTAGGGTACGCGCCCTGAGAGCCATAAAATGTGTTGAGACTGTCCATTGGCTTCACCGCGGCAGGGCAACCCCAATAATGTAGATTGCACGGAAGGCTCATTGGACGTCCGGAATGTGCTGGAAATGGCGTCAAATCTATATAATTTGGTTGGAATCCCGGAGGCGCTTGGATGCCGAACACTCTTCCTGGATATTCTTTTAGCATTTCATAGGCAAAGCTAGTAATATAGGCAGGGAAAGCAAAGTTAGTCAGTTGTTACTATTGTTGTACTTAATTTTAATTGCACACCTTCCAAACCCAACACCCTGTTGGCTAGGGTAAGTGCTCGGGCAACATGAAGAACCGGAATCGCTCGACATCCTTGCGTTTGGATGCTGATCTGTAGGAACGAATGGACCCTCCGTGTTGGGCGTACCTGATCATTATTGACCATTGCTTTAATTTCTCATTTAGAATAAGTCTATAGCCTTATGTACAATTACATGTATATCTTATAGGTACTTGCCTTGGTTTCCGCCGGCGTCCTTGTTGTCCACACCGTAGTTCATCGTTGACATAGCCAGTTATTGACTCAAATTATTCCTTCAACAGCTTCTTGTTTTTTCGTAAAGTTCGGTATGATTCTGAACAGTTTTGGTTTGATTCCTATTTAGACTCTGATTTCGACATGTAATTCCGCTTGGCGAGAAATTCGTTAGCTCTTCGTTAGCCCTCCTGTGCTTTTCCTACATAGTTGCAGAAAAACAAATATTTACCCTGACACAAGTCACCTGGCAACATGAACATGCTTAATTTCGATATTGATTATTATTTTAATTTTTTAATACGCGAATTTGATTTAAATCAATTTCAATTAAGACAACAAGGGTTAATTTTTTGTTTAATTAATTTTAATTTAATTAAAACATCTCCTTTAATTTTTAAGTATAATATGATATTTGTACCAATACTACATATACCAAATCTGTATTTAAAAGCTTGTTATTTACCCGAATTAAATCCTTAAAAGCTTGCAGCTGGTCACTTTTGCCCCAAAGTTCCTGGCCTGGTTTAGATTCTGGTATTAACTGCCTTGGTTTGATTCCTACTAGACACTGATTTCGACATAATAATTCCGCTTTGCGAGAAAGTCGTCAGCTCTTCGTTAGCTCTCCTATGCTTACCCTATACAGTTGCAGAAAAACAAATATTTACTCTGACACAAGTCGCCTGGCAACATGAACAAGCTTAATTTCAAAATTTTATTTTGATTGAGCAAATAAGCTGACAACTCACAATTCTGGAAATAGAGACAGCGCCATGAAAACTAGACGCATATGCTGTGACCTACGATTGGTTGGACTATTTGGTGAGTGCAATTCATATAAAAACCAGATTTGGTGCAGGATTCAACTGGCTACAAGTTGTGTAGTTTGAGCTCATTATGCCGGATCTAATCCCCAGGTTTTTAATCAAGATACTGAAAAAGCAAGGGCACTCGGAATTTGGGATACCAGTTTAATAATAACTAATTATTTTTGGTTTCCCGTAATACGCATCAGTTCTGATATAACGATAATAACGAATGAACAGCAGCAGTCTTTTACCAGAGAGATGAGAATTCACAAGGAAAGCTGTATGCATGCCAGCAGGAGTAATTTAACTCCAATTTGCCCACTTATTGTTTATATTTTATAGCAATCTATAAACAAGTGTACACGAACAAATCATACAAGCAGCAATGTTATTCTGATTTTTTGTATAACTTTCTAAATTTCGTACTTCTTGTTGCGATAACCTATGTATTACCAATGCCACTAGAGAAGTATTGCTTCTGTTAGTGTAAAACACTCAAATTACTCGAATGTCAGCGTTATTTTGGAAATTTAAATTGTATTTTAATAATAAAAAAACACCAGTTTCGTCTTGTTATATTTCAACTTTGTTTCTAAAGTATCACAAATTTCCGTTTACTTTTGGAGTTTTGACTAGGGATCTTCAATGCACTGCCAAACTGCTGGTCTTTGCCATGATTTTCAGCTTCCACAAAGCATGATTGTTTTGGGATACTACAGAAGAGTATACAAAATATCAATTTCTAACGCAAGTTGTCGGTTATCATTTTAGTACAACATTTTAAGTTACTGTTTTAACAAAAGAGCACATGAACGACTTTGCCTATGCAATATAGAAACCGCAGAATGTAGAAAAATGAAAAAAATAGAATGTTGTCAATGAAAGCCGGGAGGCTGGAGAAGAAATACGTTGTAGTTCCCCCCTTGTGCTTGCGGTTTAGTGCGCTACGCATGAGACCTTTCTCTGAACCAAATACAATATCTTGAGCTGAGAATTTCACTAGGTTTGCCCTGGATACTACGTGTTTTATCTCGCATCTGGATTTCAAAAACCAAGAAACCTGTGAAAACCCCCTTCCCACTGGGCTGCAGGATGGAGCCAAAGGCAGGAACTCTCCCCAAATAAATGCCGGTTGGGAAAGAGGCAAGGCTTTGGTGGCTGGCAGCATACTTTCTCGGTTCGTCACACCCGGGAAAAAGTCCAGAATCCCCTCCAGCAGCATCAGCGGATGGACCCTTATCCAATGAATCACCACCCACCCATGTTCTCAATTACAAACGAAATTCTGCTAACCGACGACCACCATCTTCCCTATCTCATTTTCACATCAACATCGATGCTACGTCAATCCGTTTCATTCTCATTTTGTTCAACAATTTAGGCAAACGCGAGATTATGAATGAAAGATAATAAAATTATTCCCAATAAAAACCTCACACGAGCGCTTAATTCACATTTAATTTTTTTTATTTCTATACGGTCAATGGTCACACGGACGTGAAGCAACAAAGGTACGTACAATATTTGTCGGCTGGCCACGCTGGCAAAATATCAAATAATTTACCTTAATCTCAAAATAAAAGGTTATTCACTACATCTGGAAAATCAGACGCCCTTATGTGGTATTGAAATTTGTATTCTAATCGCCAAATTTTGTGTGCCATACACAGCACTACAAGAAACCAAAATGCCCGTTTGGTTAATCACCAGAAATTTACGTTTTTATAAATATATTTTACATAGCTTTATGTAACTAGGAAACTAGGATAAGATTATTTTCTAAAACTATGATATAATTTCTAAAATCATAAAACCCGTAATTGGTAAGTTGCGCAGTTTTTGAAATTGCTGGACCTTCACGTTTACAAATACCCGTAATCGTTTCCAGTGTTTGAGTTAACAAGAAAGAACTGATTTGACAATCATAAGCAATTCCGAGAAATTCAACTCGAGAACCTCACAAAGTTTCTTAGTTTCAAGGAACTAACCCGTATAAATTGTAAAATGTTGTACATAAAATACACTCTTATGTACTATACTTAAAACTACACATGTACACGCTTTTTCTTGGCACAGATTATTTAATTGGACAGGCCTTAAGATAAGGAGTTTCATTGTGATGTTCAGTCTTAAATGTAGTAATGGCATTTACGTAATGTATACATATGAAAAAGGTACAAGTACATTTAGAAACGACAAACAGTGGTGGCTGTAAAATTATTTTGGTTATTCAACCTGGTAGTTTCGGTTTTTGAGTGAAATATTTTAAGATATTGGCAAAAAAGGTTGAAAATTGAGCCATTGTGTGACTTTTCTTTTGTCAGTCATACCTGAGCAAAAGACGATGTGGAATAGTAAATGTTGTGCTTGTATGCACGAATCCTAGGATTTATAAATGTATGGACTGATTGACATGTACTGTTTCGGACGAATGAATATTGGCTAAAAAGTTATTTTTTGAAAAAATTGACAGATATTATTGAGTCCCCTGAATAAGGCGAACCTGAAGTGACATTTACATCTGACACTTCATTCTAAACAATGTCAATCCTGACATTCTAACTTTACAATGAAGGAGGACCCGGGCGGGCGCTACACAAATTCATACAAATCCATACAAGTGGGCAAAAAATATTTCCACGTCTCCAACCCACTAGATTCCTTACAATTTATCTGAGGTTTTTTCCTCCTTACATTCAACCATTTTTATATGCTACTTATATATATGATTGGTAGGTTCCATGTGAAAATCCCCGCATTCAAAATACAGTGTTATTGAAATTTTAATTCGTGTGCATGGGAATGTACGGAAGCTTTTTAGAATTCGATTCACCGGGCTTTAAGACAAGTCACTCATGTTTTTTCCCAAAGGTACCTCAGTTGAGACAATTGCCATCTCAACATCAAAAAACCGTTATAATCCACCGGGATTGGTTACGTGTGATTCAGCTTCTAAATCTCCACGCCTTAGTCTGTGCACAAATGCAAATGCTATTCACAGGGAGAACGAAAGAAAATCTATACACTGAGAAACTCAAACACACTTGGTTTCTCGAAGCACACACAATAACTAGAAATATATTTTTATGTATATTTTTACCCGTAGTGAATACCCGTATATGCCTATTCATGTATTGCAATGAATAAGTCAAATTCAATCACCAACCATTTCACAATGACTTTAGCGTCATTTCAAAAGCCCTTTCTGAGTGAGATTCCATTTGATTTTAACCCATAAAATATTTCTGGATTTGAAAAAATAGTTATAAAAATTCCTTGAATGGAAACTTTACTTTTAAATTTTGATTGCATTTAATTGTTTTGAGTTTCCGTCCTGGGGAATCTTGCTCAGACGTGCTTTGAGAATAGCCATATAAATTAACTAACTACTTTGCTTCGTCTAGATAATAAAATACCTTGACTGGGATCAGGTCGAGACCATCTCAATACATGTAATATTTTCTCCTAAGTTTATGTAATTTGTAAAATTGAAGCATGAGACAAGTCTCGGCCCGACTAGGCGCACCCATTGTGTGTGTGATACCCGTAATTGATTCTCAATTTTTAACACACTCACTCCGGTCGCGTATGAGTAGATAATTTGTTCCTTGTGTTTTAGCATTGAGAGTTTGTCTCAAGCACGCTCTAATTCTCACTTCTCAAAAACTAGTTTCTCTAGACTAAATATCTAATTCCCAATGTGGGACTACGTTTGTACAAGTAATTTAGATATATGCTTACTTAGATTAGTTACTGAGGTAGATAGACATTTTGAGGAACTATGAATTCCGTTGAGGTACATCAAATCATTAATTTGTCGTGTGTGACAAAAACCCGTATAATATGCTTATGATCAATCACCGTCGATAATCAGAACAAAAAAAACTAACCAAGATCACAAGTCAATATTAGCGACAATAAAATTAATTGTCTCGACTTTTAGGAATGACCGGTTCATGTAGGATAATTGGTATCACCAAACCTAGCCAAATCTATTTCCCTTCACCGTCTCTGCCGTTTCACCCGTCCCATCTAATTTCTCTCAAATTCCAATCTTAATCTCTGGTCTCTCAAATACACTAAACATTAATAGGAACAAATTGTTGCCAATATTACACTTCTATGACATTATTATCTATAAAGTAACACATTTGGTGAGGAAGAGCAAGTGAGTGGAATGTGAGGTTAGAGTTGGTCAAATTCAAGAAGGGTATTTTCGACAAAATAATACAAACCATTCCGGAATAAATTCTTCAGACATGTGGAGAAGCCTCATCAGATTCAGTCTTACCATTGTTGCTACTAGTAGCAGTCACGCTGCGATCCTCATCACTGGAGTACTCCGCTGGATCTGAGCTTGTGATTGAGCGGCAATAAATACCAATGGACCCATGAGATCCACCACTCGGAGGACTCGGAGACGCACTGCAACTGGAGTGACTACCGCTGAAATGACGCCCACGAATCCCGCCAACATTGTTGAGAGACAAATCCTCTGGGTGAGTCTGCTCTGGAATGATTTGACCAAATGCAAGTGGGGAGTCATCTGGTGAGACGCGAAGGATGCGACGAGTTTCCCTGGACTTTCTCTCCCGCTTCCCACCGGACGGAGGTGAAATGTCTTGGGTGGGGGAATGGGGCAAGGACTCAGATGAAGGGCTTTTCTCCTTAGAGATGCATTTGTGATGGATGAGATGATGGCGGCGTCGGAAGCGCCCTTTGCACTCTGGGCAAGTGTACGGCTTCTCACCTTTATGAATGAGCATGTGAGCCTTGAGTTGATTCGAGTCCGAGAAGCGAGATTGGCAAAGGTCACAGGCGTACGGTCGCTCACCGGTGTGAACACGAAGATGACGACGAAGATTTGCAACTTGAACAAAAAGACGCTCACAGTGAGTGCATTGGTAGGGCTTCTCACCCGTGTGGAGTCGCATATGGGTCTTCAAGTGGTGGTCTCGAGTGAATTTTTTCTGGCAGATGTTGCATTCGAATGGTTTTTCTCCCGTATGCGTCCGCTCGTGATTTTGAAGTACGTGCTTGTAGCCGAAACAACGACTGCAGATGGGACAAATGAAAACTTTGTCTCTGGATTGTTGATTGGATTGCTGCTGTGGCTGTGGGATATTTCCAATAATATTATTATTATTCACGGATTGATGTTCGGCCCCAATTTCTAGTTGCCGGATTTTATCGCTTGGAAGAATTTCGGATTTCATCCCCGAATCACATCCATTGTCCTTCTGCTTCTCTCTTTTACCATTCATCCCAATATCACCCTTCGTGTCGTCGAGTTCTTTTTTATAGCTGATATGGAGATCTGATGAGATCATCTGAGCCGGTGGTTTGTTCCGTTTATTTGCTTTGCTCACAGACCAATTGGATTCACGTTTGTTTTTGAGGCCAGTTGCTTTGTTGCCAGACGACATCTTCATCATGTCCTCATTCGTGGAGTGATCATTTTTCACCCATGACGAGAAAATATTTAATTGTGCATTGGGATGAGCGGAAGTTGGGAGTCCGACTTGACCGACACAGGAGACAGCTGGGTGATAGAGTTGAGACGGAGATGTCTGGACAGTGAGTGGAAGGGAAATCGGAATCTGGAATCTGACATCGGTATTTGCAGCCATTTGAATGCTGGCAAGAAGAGCATGTGCGGATAGCATGGCCCTTGGGTCAGCTCCGAAAAGGGCTGACGGTGTAAATAGGGCCAATCCAGGGTAGGGTGGGGAGGGAATACTGGATGACACTAAATGTTGGAGATGACCACGGTCTTGGAGGAGTTTGTCAGTCGACAGATGACTGACTTGAGGTGGTCTGGTGACTGTATTGCTTTCCCCATCCCCATGTTCCTTCATCACGCCCCACTTGCTTCTTTCCGATTTTCTGACCCGCAATTTTAGCACCAACGCTTCCCCACCTAGGACCACATGAAAACAACTTTAGATCTCTTTATGAACTTTTTACGGCATCGTAAAAATAAAAACATTACGAGTCCCTACAGGGAAGCAACTTCCTTTGCTCCCTCCTATTTTATTGCACCCGGTCCAACTTTTGCCCTGAACACCCATGCTTAAATTAAATAAAGTCTTAAAACTGGAAGCTTTACGTCTAAATTACTTCCAATAAGCTCCGTCTAACCAAGCAACAACCAACTAAGGAAGTAAACAAGTCGGAGAAATTCAGATATTTTTCTTGTCTCCTGAAGACGTGTGGAACATTCTTACATTCTGCGTGAATAGCATGGAAAAAATTGTTAGAATGGATTTCCTGCAAAACAAAATCTCCGTTTTGCACTCAAGAGTTGGTTAGAATGGCATGCTAGATGTCAGAGAAATGATATAAGCTGTGATTAGCGCTAGCACAGAACGGGATTCTTCGTAATTTGTAAAGCTTTTGTCCGCGCCCGTGTTGTGTTAGATGCATAACACAGTGCGTGGCGTACACGTATTACATTTTTCTGATCCAGTATTCCACAAGATTCCGATTCGGATTCAGTTGTGATTCCAAAGTCGAATCTCGATTAGAACTAATTCAACTTCGAGTTTGCTGGAGCCTAAACTATAAACCCGACTCATATTTTTTAAAGAATCAGCGGTCTGGTCACAGGAGTTCAGTTCGGAAATCAATCTACACCTACAGTACTCCTGCCTTACAAAGATTCAGCGAAGCACTATTCTGTTCATTTTGATTCAGTTACATATTCAAATTTAGAACGATCTGGTGTTCGCCTGTATCATCTGCCTTTGTGCTATTGTGCTATCACTTTCATGACTTTCAATGGAAAAAGAATCAGTCGAAATAGATTAAGTCTATTCACTCGTTTCTTTTCCCTCTGACTTACAAATACTTTGCATTCATTGTGATTGCAAGAGAGAGAAAAACGGAATTCCCTTCATTTGGTTTTAATAAAAATATAATAAAATGTTATGGCCAAAAGTTCCCTTTGCCTCCTTCCATGTCATTTGTTTGGATGGGTTGGCCTTGCCTTGACTGCATTTCTTAAAAGATCCCTTCCCTCCAAGTTAAGTGCAGTGGAACCAGGAAAAAGGAGTACGTACATACAGCACAACAAACAGCCATCCAAAAGGAGATGCCTTTTCTGTGTCTCTGCCCCTTTTTTTCCATTTTTCTCCTTTTCCATTTATTTTATCCTTTTCAGGTTTTAACGTGATTCAACCACTAGCATCCTTGCATTTTCCTGAACAACAGCCTCGACCCTGACATCCATAAACCAGACCAGTTCCACTGCACTCTTTAGTGCATTCAATACGTAAGCTTGTATGGATACTAAAAACATAATGGAGATAAACACGGCTGACTACCAACTGTGGAAGGGTGGATTGACTTTGCATGTTTCATGGGGTAGACAAGGCAAGGATGATAATCCGGAAATAAGATCCAAATGGTTGGAATGCCACGCGAAATAAAGCTAACGACCTGTGTCGCCCAATCTTGCATAATTGGTGTACTCCTTCTCTTTCCTAATAATTGTAGGATGCAAATAACAGCCACAAATCCCTTGTTCTTGCTGCTACTTTGTATTGTGAGATGGTATTTTCTTATCCCTATTTTAACTACTAGTTTAGCTCAAAGGTCATTAACTTCATGTCTATATGGTTCTATCCTGGAGTTTCTGATTCCCTTTTAACAATTAAAACATGGAGACTAAAGCCAAGAAACAAGAGCAAACTGCACCCAGTCGAGTAAAATCAACATCCAGGCAATTGGATGGATGTTAAAATTTCTGCATATGACTGAAGATATTGAGAATACCAACTCTAATCTTGCACATACAACATGCAAATGCCTTTCCTTTCTCTAACTCAAGTGCTAAGAAATACAAGAGAAAGTGCGGCGTTCCTGCTTGATTTGTGTAATATCTTAAATGTATCTGATTTACTCAAGAATAGAATTGAATTCAACTTACCGGGGAAAGATGCGGATCCGACTCAACTCTTAGAAGTGTCCAAATTCCAGATTCCAAAATGAAAACTTGATGATTAAGAAAACAGTCCCGTTGCTTTGCTCATTCGAAGAGATTCACCGGGTTCCTTGACGGAAAGCACTTGGAGTTACTACAAAAAGAAAAGGATTTGTGATGAACGGGGCACCGGAGATGATGATCACTTGACGCTGGGATCCCTACCTAGTCTAACCATGATTTATTTGGAAGAGAGGAAGTCAGTCCATTCGTGCTAGCTAGTGTTCGTTATCTATTTAGTTTGTCCAGTCCAATATCACACTTCACAAACCGGGTTGGGTTGAGTAAGATCAAGTTTCCTTTCCTCCAATGTATATTATCTTGAAATATAAAGACCTGAGTAATTATTTGACTAAAATGTTGGGAGGGAGACGCGGAGCGGAGTGACCATGATCCGTTCGTATCAAGGAAGGGACTGATTACTGGGCCCCATCCTCCGAACACAAAAACCAGAGGAGGAATTCCAATTCAATTCAATCCTCACTTACGCAATCCCTATCCGGGGTCGGGGTTTTTTGGTCATATGCAGTTGAAGATGGGAAAAAAGGAAAGGGATCCCAGCGTGTTGGATGGAGGAGAGTTGAGTTTTTGGGGTAAAAGAGGGTTGGGATCCCAAGTGCGTGGCAGCCTAGGAACAAAAACATGAGAGACGGATGGACGGGATGAATCTCCCCAAAATTTCATCCTTTTCTCGGGATTTCCCCCTTCCATCTCTTCAGAAAAGACGACCAAGGATGTTTTTAACCCCTGTCCATAGGCTTTAAGCCATTTGCCGAGTCCCCAATCCCATGGACCGACCTTTATTATCGAACCCAGGCACACAAGGGGGGAAAGGGAAAGAATAGGAGAGTTAGGTAAGGTTCCATTGCCTCCAATCCCTTCTGGACCAGGCACTCCAATTTCTCATCCCCACCGACCACCGTATTCCAGCTTCCCGATTCCCGCTCCGATACATCCTTCCACTCTCACTCTCACAGGCCCTACCACAATATCCACCCCAACCCAATCCACCCTTCCATCCCCACCCTTCCGGCATCTTATCCATACAACCCATCCAAAAGGGCCTTGACCATCCACTTAGGTCATGTCCTCCACCACTTCTAGTTTCATTAGTCCATCCCTACCTGCTTCCCGGGGACCCTTAAATCCCTCTCCTCACTAATGTCATTTCCACACATCCTTCCAACGGTTCCCTCTTAATTGGCTTCCAACCCCCCTTTCTCCATACAGGAGAAAATCATGGGCTGGGATGGAAATCAGTCAGAGGGTGGATTCTCTGGAGAGGGGTTTGGATGGGGAGGAAGGTTGACAGGTTATTGAGTCACTCATTGTCCATGCAATCACAACTCTAGACCACCAAAAAAAACCCTACCACCACTCTCCTGGATTTAACTGATCAATAAATGATTGAACTTTGGGAGTTGTGGACAAGGGAGGGAAGGGGAAGTCATAACATTTCTCTGAGAAAGAAAGAAAAAAAAACTTTTCGGGAGTGAAGAGAGTCCGGAATGAAGCTGGAAGGGGGAATCTCCCCCTTTCCAATTCCCCCAAAATCCTTCCCCGTCCACGATGTTTCCTGGACTTTCTTTTTAGGCTGACGGAATTCTGAATTCGTAGGGAAACAGAGTTGGAGGCTGGCGGAGAGTGATTGATTCCTTTGGGGTTAGGTCATCAATGAAATCATTCTTGGCGAGTGTTTTTTAACATGGAAAACCTTTTCACCACCTCCTCTGCCGTCACCGTCAAAAACAAAGCAAGTGTGGTGTTGGATCACGCCTGATGGTAGAGTGCTTTCTCCAAGCCATTTGCCACGGCCTTAATGAACTGGACACTTGACTTGCATCAAGTGGACGAAGACCCAAGGCGCCCTACACTGTGCTCAACTGAAAAGTGGGATTGTTGAAAGGTTGGATGGATGGAACTATTAAATCCTCACTTGGTCCCATCTACCCTTCCTCAAATATTCCCTGGGCCATCTCCCTTTTAGCAGTTCAAGTCCATTTTAAGGGGACTCTCATCCATTGGGGATGTTGGTCAAGGCCAACATATCTTGGATAAAAACAATGTAATAAAAGAGGATCCTGAGTAAAGAAACGATGACGGAAGGGGATCAGAGGCAGCAATGCAAACTTAAACAACCAAATCCGAGGGTGGTGGAAAGATATGCAAGACAAGCTTATGCATTATTGGCTTGGGAATTATTTACTCCATGTGGGGAAAAGGAAAAAGTTCTTCAAAATGATAAAGATGAGCAAACATGGAATTCATGGAATTAAATAGCAGCCCAAATCCCTCTTGACAATGTGAGGGACTTGTCAAACTTGTAAAATACAACCTTAGCTAAATGACGTGAAGGGCAAGTATGAGGGCTCTGTCCTAGTTTGCGTCTCACGATGGACATGCCCCATAAAACGAGTGCAGGTAAACCTTTGCTTCCATCCATGAGCATGACAAAACTACTGATTTAAATCTAGTGAAAAGAAAATGTCCATTCCAACACATTGCATAATTATTCAAAATAAATCCAATGTGAGGGACTTGTCAAACTTGTAAAATACAACCTTAGCTAAATGACGTGAAGGGCAAGTATGAGGGCTCTGTCCTAGTTTGCGTCTCACGATGGACATGTCCCATAAAATGAGTGCAGGTAAACCTTTGCTTCCATCCATGAGCATGACAAAACTACTGATTTAAATCTAGTGAAAAGAAAATGTCCATTCCAACACATTGCATAATTATTCAAAATAAATCCAGGGCCAAAGACCCGAATCCAACTCCTGCTCCAAATGGAAATAATGTAAAGGAGAGTTGATTCCATGCTCGACCCCACAGATCATTCTGTCCAAATCCAAGCTTTAACCCAAGGCCCATTTGAAAGCCGAGTCTTGAATACAAGGGCAGATATTTTCTGGTCAGTTGGTTCCCTGGATGAACTGATTGCTCTCATTGTGATGGAATCGATCCGTGCCTTCATAAACGCCAGGCCTCCTCTCTCTATTAAACGCTTGGGAGACAGCTTACCATTGTGACTTTACAAACTCATCACCTCATTTAATTCTATTTAACAACCAAATTCGTTTTTTTTTGTAACCGACCAATGGACCCCAAACACCCGACCCTAATCCCTACTCCATTCCTATGCAAATTATATGGATTTTGTATTCAAGGCTCAAGTCAACTAATTCCGAGACTCATCAAGGAAATTATACTATTATCTTCACCTCGGCACAATATTTTCAATATTTGACCTCAAGACAAACCAAGAGAGAAACCTGGAATTAAACGAGGAAGGACTTACCATGTCGTTTCCAATGCAATGGCCTAATGAATTCAATTGGAGAAACAAGGCAAAAGGTTTGAAGGTAAAATATTGAGACCTCTGACTATCGGCTTAGTAATGAGTTAAAATATTCCTGAAAGGTTCATCACACTCATTATTCGGGCTGTGTAAACTTGGAATTGATGACTTGCTTTGCATTTTAAAACTACAATTAATTTTGTAGACTAATACACCTTAAAAACACATTGCAACTCTCAAAAATAGTTCTTCGGGTGAACAGATAGCCACAAATTATTCCATCTCCACAGAATTCTAAATGACAAGCAGCAGCTGCACGAAAACTTAGACTTCCTTACAAGGATTTACATGAGAGGCGGATTTGTTTTCTTGGGTTACCACCTCAAAACCATAAAGTGCCAAATGAAATTCGTCAACTCTAATGAGGTATTTTTGAAACAGAATTACTTAAAAAAGAATCCTCCCTCCAAATGTGTTGATTAGCTGAAAGGATTGTCCCTCCCCCTATTAATTCTTATGGACTCCTGGAAAGCCATAATGTTGACTTGCTGTTCGACGATTAGAATCAAAGCGGTTTCCAATATTTATGAAGAGGGAATTAGATTGAAACACCCAAAAGATTGAAATAAAAAGGAAAGGGGGCTTTACTACACGAATGCTGTATTTTCAGACCATCAACCAAATGACCGCACGACGCGAAATGTATCATGCATCCAATCACAGATCCCAAAAACCCAGATGAAAATATTATGTAAAACTCCGGATTTAGTCCTAGAATTATTGTAATAATGTAAACCGCATCTTCGGAGAATAGCTCCGAGTGTGCATACGTACATGTGGACCGAAGGGAAAAAATAAATGCAAAATGATTCGCCACGGCTCTCAGCCCAGTTGAATTGAATGCCAGAATGAAGTAGTAGTCAGTGGCCAAGGATCACTGATAATAGGACTGTCTAGGACTGTCTCCCCCCATTATTTATTGCACGACACGCAAATTATTAAAGGTGCAGTCGCAAGGGATGTTCGGAGCCTAAAATTATACCAAAATCCATACAAAAGGAAAGGACGGTGGACATGAAGTTGGAAAAACCTCACATTTCCAAGCCGTGCATATAAATGATTCCCCATGGAATCTCCATCTCCTTTTTTGGGCTGTTGAGTTCGGCTGTCATTGGATTCATTGATGACTTATGATTATGATGATCGCTGTTCATGTATTACAGCCCCGTCTTTACAATCGGCTCTCTCTCAACACACACACACTAGTACGATTCATCCCTTTCCTATACAACTACCAATTTGAGGTTCCACAATCTGGCAAAGGGTCTTGGGTGCAAGAGGAATTGTCACAAAACAGTCACAGTCACCAAGTGTTTCCCCCTTTTCCTGTTTTATGAAAATTAGGGACCGGAAGGGGCTTTTAGGCTCAGTCCGGTCGAACACAAAATAACTGCTGTACAATCACAACTAAAATACTGTTCAGATCAAGTGTCTGTGCTAGCCGGTATGATTTGATATGGCGAGAAAAGTTTGAACTCGTGCAACGGACGGCTTAAATGTAAAAATAAATTTAAGGAGAATCTAAGATGCTCAACTTACCTTAAAATGTGATTTGGTCTAATTTGTCCTTTAATATTAAAATATCTTCAAAATTAATACAATTGTTAGCGGTCGGAATTAGAGACACTCTCCGATGAATCAATGTGGCTTGTTCGTATTGTTGAGAGGAATATTATTTGATGACATTAATGCAATTATTCCACAATCCACAATTTAGAAACTCTACAACTTTTAAATTAGTGACTTCCCTTTCCACTTCGCATTCACATGAATCTTGTTTTCAAGGATGGAATTGTTGTAGAAGAGTTCCTGGATTGAAACCAGTACTAATGTAAGAGCTTAACTGTCAAATGTGGTAAAATATAAATGTATTCTCCAACCAAGGGTCTAAAAAATACGTTAAAATCAGTTGTAAACTTTGAATTTCCGTTATAAAGCTGTGCCAGCTTCCATTAATTCGGAGTACGGTAGCGTATACCGAGTAATGAGTAAATCCATTCAATTGTTAAGATGTTGTGTAAGGGTAGTAAAATAGGGTCCGTTGGTTTTTGAACATGCTTTCCCTTCCATTTCCCTAACCCTAAACGAGTTGAATATTTTTTATTTTAATCTGACCCAGACTTTCAGGCGAGGGATTCCACACGCCACACACTATAAAAAACAGTGACGAAGTAGTAAAAAATCCTACCCGTTTTTTATTCCTTTGAAGGCTTTCATTGAGACTCTTTTGTGGTCCTTCCCATTCTTACACTATCATATCAACCATCAGCCTACAAATCACTTCGGCACAAGTCACCACACTCCGCGTGTGTGCCTAATAATAGTCCCTCTCAAGGGTCCCCACATCTCCTCGCCTAAATCTTGGCCTGAATTCACCGTCCTCCATGATCAATTCGAAGGCGAACCCAAGGATTTGAGAGAAGGTGCCCTTCATTCACTTCACAAATCCGAGCTCTATCAACGCCTCCACGCGTCTCCTAATCATCATCCTCGGCACGCGAACCTATTTATAGCCCAAAAGACCTTCTTTTTTAACCCCTCAAAGGGGTTCCTCCTTTCAAGGGTCCGTGACCAAAATCCTTCCGTTAAATTCCACCTACACAATAGCAGTGCACTCAACGTCCTGGTGCACCAGGATTCTAAGAATCAGGAAAGAAAGGAACCCTCGGAGGACAAGATTTATTAAAGAATCTCAAGAACCCGAACAAGAATTGTTGTTGGATGGTGACAAAAAGTCCAGGAGTTGAAGTCAAGCAAACCCATCATGATTTTACCATGATGTTGGTCAGAAGACCAAGAAAATTGATCATGGACGGATTGAAAGGAGTGGAGGGGGGCATTTATTTGTTAGGTCTTGAACTTAAAAGACTACCGTTCCTCGGTGCGACCCTTCTTTTAATCCTTTATATTATTCCATTTTGAAAAGGTGCGTTTTCATCCCAAAACCCAAGGAAGGAAGAAGGGCACGAAGTGTTGTTGTTCTCTTCAGCCCTCTCTACGTAATATCCTGATGATTTTTTTGGAAAAGGGAAGAAATCCCAATATTATTATACAAAGAAATAAGAAATACGTTACAACATTCAACCCAGTCGGTTCACCACCGCACCAGCTAAGCCTAGCCAGGATTCATACTCCTCCATTGCATCAAAGACGTGTAACACAAACGACTATGTGGTAAAACTTTTTAAAATAAAATAAAGTACGAAAGGAATCTTGAATGACGAGACAAGGAAATAAGGCTACCTGTATGACGGACACATGTGATGGAAAGGGAAAACGGGTCATTTTTCCCTTTAGGTCGTATTCTCTTTATACCTGTCAATCACCACAATAAAAGACAAAAAAGCCCGAAGACGAACCGAAAACAACTCATGTGGAAGTGGAAATCTCGGATACGACGGAAACATTAAACGAATGAAAAAGTCTTAGTTAGTCCCTTCCATTCTGTTTTTACTTTGGGACTCCCAAATAATCCAAAAATGAGGTAGAAGGATGAATAAGCTATTTTCACGTACTCTACACCAACAAGGCAGCATTGACCTTCCAGGGCCCTTCCTTGGTCTCTAATTTACTCCAAGATGATGATTATTATTTTTCGTTCAAGCACTCCTTTCCCAAAATAAGCAATGCTACCGAATGAGACCAAAAACACAAAAAGGGCTCATTCAACTCAACCCACCTGTCTATCCTCAGAGTAACCCTGAATCCGTTCATCGACTTCATTCCTCAAACCATAAATAACTATTAATAAAAATGCGAGTAATTACCTGATTGTGAGGATGAAATGGAAGGAATGCTGCACCGTCGTTGATCACAAAATCAAGCAAAAGATGTACAACTACGTTGACTCAAGCGGAGTGGAGAGCAGACTGACTGATTGAATCTAATAGTAGATGCCAAAGAAAAGAAATAACCGGTAAGTAAATACAGACATAAACAGATTCTCCTGGCGGAGACGGGTTTGATTAACCTGATCTGAGGAAAGGAGAACGGTGACTGACGCAAGGAAATACAGGGCAGGTAAATAAGGGATTGATTGGCACACTCCGTCTCCCAAGTCCCAACCAAGACACTATGTCGCGCCAAGACGTCGCGTCCGCCGAACTTTCCACTCTCTTTGATTTGTTGTTTAATAATTCCAGCCATGCATAGACGACGAGCCGGTGCGTTCCGCAGACGAAGGGAGGAGACTCAAGGACCAACCCCTTCCCCGCCTCTTTTTTTAATTCAAATTTAACAAAAGGATTCTACAATCTATATTTTGGACTTTTTGATTCTCAATATGCATATGCAACAATTGAAATTATTATAAGCCCTGGACAATTTCAAACTATTTGGAATTGGAAAAGACTTTTGCATGTGCATGCGGTACCTCTTAAGCAGTGTTTGAGCAACGTGGTTCTTTGAATTAAATTGAATTACCATGTCAGTCAGTCTATCATTTCAAGCATGTAATGAGATGATGTGCATTGCAAATTACTTTGATCGTATCAATACTTCAGTAGCTGTCACTACTGTTATGTTGTTTTAAACCACAGGCAGATGCTGATTTAAACATTTAAAGGGAAAATGTTAGTGTCGTCGTCGAGTAGCAGCTTTGCGTATGCTACAGGGTTGAAATTTTCACTAACTAAAAGAAAGAAGTACGCTTGCTATTACATAGTTAATATCGTAACATTATTCTGTATTTGAAATAAATAAATTACTCATTAATTACACATCTTTGTTGTGCTTGCAAGTTTGTCTTTGGGCTTGGAGACAATTTTCTCGCCTATCCAATCCATTAGCTAGCATGAGCTGCTTAAAAGTCTATGCAAGGTGGAAAATACATTATAACCAATTTTACAATTAGCCCTATTCTACAAAGAATCAATTATGGTCGCGTGTCTACTAACACTGTTAAGCCTATAGGTTACCATACGCCTATAAAGATAAGGAATGCTGTGTAGTATCCATCCTTTTGAACAGTTAGCGACGCGTGAGTCTTAGGAAAACGAAAACGGAAATCCCACACTTTTAAATTCGATTTACTACCTATTCCAGATTAACTACAGCGGTATTAGCTACTTTAAAACCACTTGCTTCGTAGCTGAAAGGCAAGTAAACAATACTTCTGGATTAAAATCCCGATACTCAAACTTGAATGCGTCTTAGCTTTATTAGGACTATCTCACTCACTCACACGTGTTCATTGTAGAAAAAATTGTATGTAGTTGATAGCATTATCATAATCATTATAAAGCAATCGACCTTAATTAAATGGTATATTAGATTTACTGGCCACTTTGAGCTTCTAGGCGCTAACAACAGCAACCGATTTTGATTAAGCAGATCTAATAATTGGGTTCGCATTTCGATTTCAAAGCATGCATATGTAACACTACCCGATAGCCGCAATTCCTCCACTACTTGTGATCAGGTTTGGGTTAATATGATTTCTTTGCTAAATCTATAGTTTCAACTACTACAGTGCATGTAATCATATCAAGTTTGCGCTAATGACTAAAATTTAAATGGACCAAATTCGTACATAATGCTAGTTTTATATTTTTACTAGATCAGTAATCTCAACCAACTTGCCTAAGTGTGGGCAGATATGCGCTATTGACTAAAATGGAATGGCAAATTTGTACATAACGCTAGGATTTCCTTGTTAGATCAGTAGTAGTCTCCACTACTTGCTGTGTTGTGTTAGAGTGAGTGTGTGTGCACTCTTGGGTCAGGTATGGGCTAATCGTGACTTACCAAATTCACACGGCATTTTAGTAATTTGTTTGCTAGATCTGTAGTTTGCAACAGAGGCGACACGCAGAGAGGGTAATCCGAAGTAGGGGGACATTGGAGGAGGAGAAGCACGTTGTGGGTTTTGCATGGATTGACACCTTTCACCACACACTGCGTATTCCCATTGAGTGAGTGACCCGGTTCTGAACCATAACATACGGAATCATTCAAAGGTTTACGACTTCCGGTCAACAAAATCCACTCTGAGTCCACCGCTAAGGGACCACTGAAAACTCACCCGGATTCGAAATGCGTCGTAATCGTGCGGCTGAAGAAACTGATAAACAGACCCGAATTGCCATTGTAAATTCTGACAAGTGCAAACCCAAAAGATGCCGGCAAGAATGCAAGAAAAGTTGTCCAGTTGTTCGTATGGGAAAACTTTGCATTGTCGTCACACCGAATGATAAAATAGCAGAAATTTCCGAAGAACTCTGTATTGGATGTGGTATATGTGTTAAGGTCGGTTTCATTAATTTCTTTACACGTTTAAAATCAGTTTTCAGTATGATAATGATAAGTAGCAATTCTTATTATCCGTTTAGAAATGCCCATTTGAAGCCATTACTATTATTAACTTGCCGAGCAACTTGGAGAAAGATACGACGCATCGCTATTCAGCAAATACATTCAAATTGCACAGGCTTCCAACTCCAAGGCCTGGGGAGGTGCTTGGATTAGTCGGTACAAACGGTATTGGGAAATCAACTGCTCTGAAGATACTGGCAGGAAAATTAAAACCAAACCTAGGACGATTCAAGGTAATGTGTTTACTTGTACCTCTTGAGGATGAATTTATTTCTAAACCTCTTCATAATTGGTATTTAAATTCCAGGATGCACCCGATTGGGGAGAGATTTTATCTTACTTCCGAGGCTCTGAACTACAAAATTATTTTACGAAGATATTAGAAGATGATCTGAAAGCACTAATAAAGCCGCAGTACGTAGACCAAATTCCAAAGGCAGTGAAAGGAATTGTAAGAGAAATGTTGGACAGGAAGGCGGAGCTGGACAATCAGGACGAAATTCTTACGTTATTGGGTGAGATTCAGTACAAATTAGCAGATAATAATATATGCCATGTTTAAACTAATTAATTTATTTGCAACTTTGTCAGATTTGAAGAATGTTGTTGATCGAAATGTGATTGATTTATCGGGTGGTGAATTGCAACGTTTTGCATGCGCGATGGTATGTGTTCAGAAAGCTGACATCTTCATGTTTGACGAACCATCAAGTTATCTGGATGTTAAACAGCGATTAAATGCCGCGTTGACTATTCGATCGCTTCTGTCCCCGGATAAGTAAGTTATTCAGCTTTTCGAAGCAAAACTCAAGAAATAAATTTGACTTTTTATCTGCCGTTAGATACGTAATTGTTGTTGAGCACGATTTGTCCGTGCTGGACTATTTGTCCGACTTCATTTGTTGCTTATATGGTGTTCCTGGTGCTTATGGAGTTGTGACAATGCCTTTTTCAGTTCGCGAAGGTAGCATTTAACTAATACGATAAATTATTATAAAACTATTTATTTGAATTACCCTTAATTCAATTAATAATGTTAGGAATAAACATTTTTCTGGATGGATTTGTTCCCACCGAAAATCTTCGATTTAGAGAAGAGTCCCTTGTTTTCAAGGTAGCCGAATCCGCCACAGAAGAAGATATCAAGAGAATGAGCAAATACGAGTTTCCTGATATGGTCAAGACAATGGGCAATTTTAGGCTTACAATTACGGGCGGACAGTTTACAGATTCAGAGATTTTAGTTATGTTGGGTGAAAATGGAACCGGGAAAACTACTTTCATTAGAATGTTGGCTGGAAAGTTAGCCCCTGATGGCAACTCTTGTAAGCTCAGAGGCTTTCAATTCATTTAAAACTTTTAATTTTATATAATGTTTAACTTATAGCGGAAGTTCCTGTATTGAATGTGAGTTATAAACCACAGAAAATAAGTCCCAAATCTGCCGGGACTGTTAGGCAATTACTACACGAAAAAATCAGAGATGCATATATTCATCCTCAGGTAAGTTTGTCACTGGTAATTTATTTGTAAAGCTTTCTAACATCATTATGATAAATATTGTTTTTTTTTGTGGTAAATCTAGTTTGTGACGGATGTGATCAAACCTTTGAAGATTGATGACATCATGGATAACGAAGTTCAAACACTATCTGGTGGTGAATTGCAAAGGTTGGCTTTGGCACTGTGCTTAGGTAAACCCGCCGATGTGTACTTGATCGATGAGCCGTCTGCTTACCTAGACTCAGAGCAGCGTTTGATTGCTGCGAAAGTTATTAAGCGGTAAGATTTACTTTTCTTTTTTTTTAAATACATTTTGAACTATTTAGTTTACTAAGCTCCTTTGTTCATCCTTTCAGGTTTATTTTACACGCGAAGAAAACGGGTTTTGTCGTGGAACACGATTTCATTATGGCCACATATTTGGCTGATCGCGTTATTGTTTTTGAAGGTCAACCTTCTATAGATTCTATGGCAAATGCCCCTCAAAGTCTTCTTATTGGAATGAATAAGTTTTTGGAATTACTTGGCATCACCTTCAGGAGAGATCCTAATAATTACAGACCTCGTATTAATAAGTTGGACTCAGTGAAAGACACAGAGCAAAAGCGGGCGGGACAATATTTCTTTTTGGAAGATTAAATGTATTTTCAATTTTTCTAAGTATGACTAAATGTGAGCAAGTGGTGGTGAGTGGTGAGTTTATACCGAGTCAAAATTTTATTTATTCGAGTATTTTTTTGAACTACTGTATTATAAAATTGGACTTGCTTTCATGCGAAATGTAGAATTCATAGATCCCAAATTTTTGACACGCCCGCTTTCGATATACATAAGTTATAAAACTTATAACTCCATGTATTAAAACTTATAACTTATGGAGCTCGACCAACAGACCAATTGCAGTTAATAAAATCTAATTTGGTTACAAATTGTCATAACTTGTTAAAAACATTTATTACCTCGTTCAATATTATGTCATTTAGAATTAGCCTACTGAGCTTACTCAACTGAAGATTTTCTAGCATCCTATCCTACTAATAATGGAAAAGTTTTAAATTAAAGTTAGTGCGAACACTTCTTGCTAAGGATGAAATTGAGGAGCAGGATACAATACAGGAGGCGCATGGATTCATTTTTAGCCAGACTTTCACACCCTCATCCGCACCTCCTTGTTGCCTAATCAGAATTAATTTTAAAATATTTTCTGTAATAAGTTTAAATGTTTTGTATAATTTTTTAACTCAAGGTGATATCTGAGCAAGTAGAAATTGAATTTGACACGATTTGCGAATTGGCATTGGTAATATTGGCATCCGCATTGCTGCTGTCATTGAGAATTCCAACGGGAAAAGGAGGGAAGTGAAACATTTGCTACGTGTTAAATTTAAGCCTGAGTTGGTCGTGTGGTGAAGACTTGATGACTCACTACTCCTAGATCAAGCAGTCATTAATCATCCCCATCTTAGCTGCTAAAAGATTAAGTTAAGTGCAATATACCTTCTTTACTAGTAAGATTATAACTCACCCGAACCCTTCACTAATTCAATTGATTCAAATTCAAGGGGACAAGCACTCAAACCAAAGGTATGATCCTCTGGATCCTATTATTGTTTCTCTTTCTAATGCCGTAACTTAAGAAAAATGCAAGTTGCAGCATTTCCTATTTTTGTTTGCCACGATTGTTTACAACCTGTTCATAAATACTTCATAAATTAAGTATGGTTTAATCATTTAATATTTAATTGAAGATCTGAATTAATGCTCAACGTGTGTATTTCAGAAAATGCCAATTAATACACACGACATCATTGAAGCCTGCAATTTAATAGCAACTCAAGAACATTTAAACGTTTGTCTGACGGAGTCTTTGAAGGGGGCCAGTCTTGCGGGAATAGGAGCTTTCGCCGCTGGTGCGTTGTTCGGTCCAGTTGGAATCGCAGTCGGTAAGTAACTCTTATCAACAATACTCATATAATCATTAATATACAGAATGTTGGAAAAGAATGTTTGTGTGTGCTTGTCTTCACTCTCTTCCGAAACTACTCCACCGGTTTCGGAGGTAAGTACTAACTTGAACTGTACAGGAGGGACAAAAGCGTGCGTTTAAGAGAGTGGACCGCATGCTGACCTAACCCTAGGGTCTTCTGCTCCAGTTAATGATGGTACTAACTAATTGTTATGTATACAAAGGTGGGGCGGTTGGAGGACTTGCTGGTGCCAGATATGCGAAGAAATACGTGCCACTTGTTCAAATCCTGGCCTCGTTGACTGAGGAGGACAAGACTAAATTGGCAGATCACATGCTGAGGGTCGTCAATTCCTTAGACATTACGGATGCCCTTATGTTGATGAGTGTCATTGGTCAACCGGAAGCAATTGCACGGAAAGCCATCGTCAGTGGTCTCGCGAGTTATTATGGAGAAAACTGGTAGCAGCTTGACTTCCTCTCGCGCATAGCTACTTTCTTAATCTTTTACAAAATGATATTACTAACTCCGACTTGTAAAAATGGTTTATACGATATTTGCGGCAGACCCTCCTAGACCACACCCCTCTGTGATTTTTGCAATGTTTAAACAAATGTAGTTAGCTTAGCTTTAATAACTCAATCAATAACAATTGTGAAATCGAAATTATAATTATAATAAAAGTTTGGACTCTTGTTGAACTTGAGAGATTTGTGGTAATTTTAGCTTTGAGCAAGTGTCAAAGCTTTATAAAGACTGCTGTCGCGGTGTCCTTCAGTAAGGTCCACCCACCTTGTAGTAGGTTAGAACGCGCTTTTAAATTTCCTTGTAGAGTGGTCGGTCAAGTGAACAAATTTTTAATTTACCGTCGAAGTTGAGAAAATGAAATACGGTGGATTATTGTAATTGCTAAACAAAAATATCTCTTGCTAAACTTGAAAAGTTACTAATTATGTTTAGCACGCTTTACTCTAACTTAGAGTAAAGCGTGCTAAAAATAATTAACTCTAACGCTATACTGGATTCGTCAAAATGGTTCTTTTTAAATTTTGCCTTCGAATTCTTTTCTTGTAATCCAGTTGTACAACCACACAAAATAACTATGTACATGTTTTTTACGCATATTGTTCTACTAATTCAGAAAATGTTTTTGATGCAAAGTTGAGTAAAGTCCCTGGCCTTGACATGAGCAGCATTTCAAAATTTGAATTTAACACTGAATTTAAACACTATTCAACAGTTTCAAAATTTTAACATTTCAAAATTCCTAAATTTCAAAATTCCAAAATTTTAAAATTTAAAGTAAAATAAGAAGAATGTATTTTCCAATATTTAAAGCCGAATTCTCAAGGTGCAAGAAAGGGATTACTCCAATGCAACTGATATTTTATAATAATAATAAACAAATTCTCCCTAGTCATGAAATCAATACTAGACCAAGCTGTTGAAATTTCCGGTGGAAAATTGGATGATTTCGATTTGGAAATAGAAATTGATATTGGGTATATTTACGTAATATGTGAAGCTCTTATTCGCATAAACCTGATAGGGTTCTTTCTAATTTTTACGCAGGTGACTGATTGGATTCCCAACCAAGAATAGTCTAACGCCTGACAAAAAAGAATTTCGCGAACTTCTTTATGAGACATCCATGCTGAGCTATGTATTGTTGGAAAATTTCTCAAAATCTGTTTTACAGCATCCTGTAGTTCAATTATTTATGCATATGAAGAAGAAACGTCTGAAACACTTGCTGTGGACGTCCATCATTTTCCATGTAAATATTCAATTCACGATGTGTAATAATTTAAAGCGAATGTTTTGTGCGTTTTAGATTAGCTGGGTCGTTGCTTTACACGTGCTGGACCACGAACCTGTATATCAAGGATTGTCATTGGAAAAAATGTTTACAAATTATGGATAGTTAAAGAAATATCGCCCTGGCTGTACTTCCGAAGATTAGAAAATATTGGACAGTGTGCGTTAATAGTCACTCTCCTCACAATTTGGCGGACATGGATTTCCGACAGAATTAGGCCGTGGATGTATAAAACCTCAGCTGTAAATTTTAAAATCATATTAGTTACCACAGAAAATTTGTGGATTCATTTTGTTTTGATTGATCAACTTTTCTTTCAACCGAATTTCGGGCTGAAAAGTTACATAAAAATTGACCAGTTCTAGTGGAGTCGAATGACACCACTTTCGTCAAAATCGGTGGAGCCAAACCCGAGTTATGAATTAAAAACTGACAAAAGTCCAGCGACACCTTACTTGTCCAGTCCGAATCGGTTGCACCGTTGCACGGCTCCGGACTCCGGAGCAGATGTTTCATTTATGCAATTTTTAACAATTTTAGCGTGGATATAGGGTAAGATGTCTGCATTGATAAATTCGTCACTCTTGATTTTTATCCAGGCTCGGAAGAGTTTCATTGGCGTTGCTGTTGCATTTGTGGCTCTATTGGTAGCGTTTTCAATTTCAATCAAAATACTGTCCCCGGAGTGGAGGAGCCGACGCGAAATAAAATTAGCATTTTCAAAATCTTATTAATTATGAATACCAACTGGTTTAATATAATTTGATACATAGACCCACCGGTTTCCACTGAAAATTCTGGCAATGATGATCGGAGAGCTGGAAATAACGGACACACTTGAAAATGAGAAGTCTCCGCTCATGTATCCTATTTCGGCTCACATTGTTT
>JAAXYW010000296.1:0-44734 GCA_036851895.1 Orthonychiurus folsomi
CCTTCTTTGAATCTGATGGCTCCTTCTTCGCGTCATCGGGAGACACGTCAACCTTACGAAATTTGTCGGAGTCGTCTCTTCGATAGTAAACTACCTTTTTGACTATGACAACTCTGTGCTTGGATTTTCGGGCGGAGTCAAAGTTTTTGAATTCTTTAGGTTCTCCGTATTTCTTATATTGCGTTTCTCGTTCAGTTTTATATTCTTCCTTTGTCCCTGGCTCAGAGTCCACTTGCTTAGATTCGGTTTTTGATGTGGTGGTCGTTTCTTTCTTTCCAGTCTCACCATCGTCGGTATCGTCGGAGCTTTTTGATTCTGTTTTCGATGTGGAAGTGGTTTTTGTTTTATTAGGCTCGTCGTCATCCCCCTTTGCTGTCTTTGTTTCTGTTATCGTATCTACTGTTTTAGAGTCGGGTTCGTCGTCGTCTTTAGTAGTAGTTGTCTTTGTCACCTTTGTTTCAGACGATGTGTCGCCTTTTCTCGGTTTTTTCTTGGGTTTATTGTCCTCCTCCTCTGTCGTTTTCTCAGCGTTTGTGGTTTTAGTAGTAGTTTTGTCTCCTTCTTTAGGTGTCTTCTTGGGCTGGCCGTCCTCCTCCGTGGTTTTTTTAATTTCCAGTGTCTCCGTAGTTTTGCCTCCTCTCGGCGTCTTGCTGCGTCTAGCAGGTACCTGATTTTCTTCCGTTTCTGTTGTTTTGTGAGTTGCTTCATCCGCTGTCGGTTTTTTTCCAGGCTCTGTTTTTGTGGTTTCTTTAGTTTCTGTTGTTTCGTGAGTGACCTCACTCGTTGTTGGTTGTTTTTTCTCTGGTTCTACCTTTGTGGTTTCTTCATCCGTTGTTGGCTTTTTCTCAGATTCGGTATTCGTGGTTTCTTTCAGTTTCATAAGTTACTTCACTCGTTGTTGGGTTCTTTTTCCCTGGTTCGACCATTGTGGTATCTTTCGTTTCTGTCGTCTCCTGGGTTACTTCACTCGTTGTTGGCTGTTTCTTCTTTGGTTCTTCTTCTGTGGTTTCTTTCGTTTCTGTTGTTTCGTGCGTTTCTTCATCCGTTGTTGGTTTCTTCTCAGGTTCTTTCTTCGTGGTTACTTTTGTTTCGGTTGTTTCACGACTGACTTCACTAGTTGCCGGTTTTTTCTCGGGTTCTTCATCTGTCGCTGTAGATGTCTTGGTCTCTGTCGTTTTGTGTTCTGTAGTATCAGTATCCGGTTTTGGTTTTCTCTTACCCGAAGTTTCCTCTGACAAATATTAACATATTTATTTGCGAAGATGAGCTATTTAGAAATCAAATTTTTAATACCTTCCACAGTTTCCTCCTTGGTCGACGTCGACGATGTGGGCACAGGTTCTCCGTTGTCATCATATTCAGCCTCCTCTATCACTTCATCAGCACATCCCTCCTTGTTTGTTGCCCCAGATGTGGTCGACGTCTTTGACCCTGACTCAGAGTCGGAGTACGTCTCATCCATATCTCCAGGTTTCACTGGCTTTGCGTCCGTATTCTCCACAACCTCTTCAATTCCAACAACTTCCGATCCATCCATCTCATCTTGCTTCTCCGGCAAATTTGGATATTCAACCACTTCCACCGACTCAGTCTCCTCTCCCTTGCCCATCTGGGGTGGATACATCTTCTTCGGAATAGTTTTTGACGGTGGCATTCCAGAAACCGCTGGCTCAATCCCATCTCCTTCCAGCAAAATAACATGATCATCATCAATAACAAATACCTCACCATCCGCCCTATCCTTGTCCAAAACTCCGACCCTCTTCCGAGTCCAAGTTGACCAATCCGGATCTGGGATCTTTGGATATTTTTTCCGAAATTGTTCCGTGCTCAATTCCTCCTTCGTCACTTCCGCGGATGGGCTCGGCTCTTTCCAAGTTGTGAGCGTGTAGTCCCCGTTTCCACAGTTTTTACCTCTTCGATAATAAACGGTTGGTTTGGACAAATTTGGGCCTCCTCCGCCGATTTTTCCGTAACCCTTCCGAATGACGGAGTAATACTGACCACTTGGAGTTTTGTAGACAAGACGGAAAAATTGAAGATTCGCGCGTGCGTCATCAAGGCGCATCCGAACGATATACCAAACCTCCCTTCGCATTTTGGAACCAGAACCCTTCGTAGGTGTCCTTAGCCTGGAAGCCACCATTCACAGTTCGGTAAATCGTTTTTCCATCGTTGGTTCGGAAACGATAGCGGTACATCTTCGTACTGGAAATCCCTCCGGAGGTTCGCCTGGCCATTCTTTGACTGGAAGAGTACCTCGAGCCTTTTCCTTGGCGCTTTCGCCAAGACGTCGATGTCGTCTTAGAGTACTTTGATCCAGATCCGGAACCACCAGAAGATGAAGAGGACATCGACTCCGATGAGACGTCTTCACCGCCTGAAGATTTGGACTTCTTGCTGTATGAATTTTTGGAGCGTCTTGACCCTGACCCAGAACTACCGGAAGAGGAAGATGACTCCGAGGAATCACCATCATCGCCTGAAAATTTAGATTTCTTGGTGTATGTCTTTGTCGTCTTTGTTACTTTCTTTCGCCTCGATTTGCCGGACGAGGATTCACCGCTGCTTTCATCTCCGCCACCCCCGTGGATGTCAAACCCGGGAAAAAATCCACGTTTCTGGATCCGATGGGAAGGTTCTACGCCAATAGATTAGAATTACAAACTAAATGTAAATACATATTAGTAGACAAATATTTATTCACCGAGGGACTGGAATTTAGGGGAACTCGGTTCCGCATCCCCATTTATGGTTACCTGAAATTATCAACACCGGATTGGAAATTAAGTCCCGGAGTTTTACTATGCATTAAACAAATAGACCAATTCATGTAAAAAATCGAAAAGCTTACCGTTATTGAAATCAAAATAATTACGGAGAGAAACGCCCAAACTGTTAAGTCGTGCATGCTTCGCACCATATAAAAGTGGAGTTATTTTAAATATGCTTTCGAATTGAGAAGCTCGTGGTAATTAGTCACACATTCTGGGAGGTGAAAAGGTTAAGACATAGACTGACTATGATTCGCCATGGACTGTGTGATTGACATAAGAGAAAGTGTTTTAAAAAAATGAAAACCATGCCAGTCCAACATCACATTAAGTAGTAAAATCGCAGTTAGTGTCGTACGAATAATGGCACTTGTTGGATGACTAAGACTTCTGCTCGTCAACTTTTAATTTCTATCTGATTCGTCATTTAATCATGCAGTCTTTTTCTTAATACCAAGGTCTGGAATTGGTTCTGAAAGCTGGAAGTATAGGATCATTTTATTGTACTCAAATTTGACTAATCTAAAATGTAGTTATTATTTCAAAATCATCTAATTAAGTCTCAAGTTTTCTAGATTTGTCAAGTTTGCGATGCTGAAAACATAAAACTTATTTCAGTTTGTGTTTCTTCCCTCTGAAATAATACAACGTAAACCTTTCAACAGCTAATAATTTAATTACTCTTCGCGGATCTTATCACCTGCTCTGATACAAGGCGACCTTTGAGCCAGACAAACAAACAGTACTTGAAATCAAGTCCACAAACAATGTTACCATATTACAATTTAGCATGAGGCAAGTCCAGTCTTTATTTCATCAAATTTATACGTCATTCGAACGCCAAACACACTAAACTAATTAAGTTATGATTCATTTCTCATGATTAGTCTATTCTTCTAATGAGTCTCACTGCTTGAAACAGGAACATTTCAAGTTTGCTCCTAACCTAAAAAGGGTATAATGTGTAGTTCTTAATTTACACAAATGCAATTCACCCATTGCGCGTCATTGCAATTTGAGGAAGAAACGCAAAAATTGTAGCGACACTATTGCCGCCAGCAGCCGTTGTTGTTGTTGTGAGTAGTTTTACGTCTGATCCCCTGCAGCAATACTGGCCTAGGCCGTGGGGGTTATTAATAGCGTAATTTAACCTCAAACTCAAAATAAATACAAATAAAATAGTCTTGCATTGACAATTTCAATATCTTAATATAAATGAAATCTCGGGGAGCTGGTTTGAGTCAGGTTCATCAAACTTGAATGTAACAGTTTCATAGTCACACGCATTTTAGGACTTTAGACGTGCTGATTTTTCTGCTTTGTGCCGTCGGAGGACCCTGGTTTGAACACAAATAACATAAATTTATAAATTAAAAACGTGCATTAATTGCGAAATGCACTCACCATCAAAGAGAATTTAGCACAGTACCAAGTGCAAGGTAAGATTGGTACGGGGAGGTCAAATTTAACATGAAAAATGTTGGGTCCTCTTTGTACGGGAGTCAAGGAATCTGCTTTTGCAATTTGACGATAATCCCACGTCAGCAACTCGATTTCCATGTGGTATTTTCCAAAGCAAGCGGGTTCCATGGGACCAAAAAATCCATAGCTGACAATGGAAATCGGTCGATTGCAACGAAATCTGCAGACAAATTAAAGCAATGCATGCATATTTCTCCCAGTGTAAATCAAATTTCAAAATTTGTGTCACTGCATACCGTACGACGGCTACACATTTCCCACTGGAACACTTGGAAATAGTTGGTGGATTCCAAGGGCGCTCTGGACACACATTTCCAAGTCGTGCAACTGTATACACATCGAATTCCTTCTGGTTCATCATATGGAATCGCCGAATACTTTCCATATGATATTCTGCACAGTCGCTGACATCGTCTTCTGAGTCGCAACAACCTTCCATGCTGGTAATATGGAAATGAGATCAAACTGACTTTATAATCTTATAAAATCAATCCAGCCTTGCTTGTCTTTTAAATTTAGAACTGAAGTCTGGAACGTTTTACACCACTACAAGGCGCAAATATGCACTCTGGTAATAACGGAGCGTGCAAACAGAGTGTGTTAGTATGTGTTAGTGCAAACGGTATTGAGATTAATCGTTATCTAATTTAATATCAGAAAAAGTAATTAAAGGTGAAGGACGTGGTACGTGCGCTGTTCGTTGAGTTGATCCTGTGTGATTTGCTAATCATCGAAAAGAAAGCCTTTTGTCTGTAGGAAATGTTCAAAATCAAATTTATTCATTGCAGTATTATTATGCGAAGAATTTTACATCGTGCTAAGCCGGATATTTCACAATGTTTGGGATCACATCGAAACGAAAGCCTTTTGTCTGTAGGAAATGTTCAAAATCAAATTTATTCATTGCAGTATTATTATGCGAAGAATTTTACATCGTGCTAAGCCGGATATTTCACAATGTTTGGGATCTAGAAATTTGGAAGTCTGATTCTGCGCTATGCGAAAATAAGATTATTGACTCTTTTTGACATTTTGCTTTTTTATGATTGCCATCAAAAATTACTATAGTTGGAAGGTTATTCATAAAATTTTGGTCCGAATGCGTCTATAATCTAGTTAGTTATTCTTATTAACTCAATGAGACACAGTGAGACTTTTTAATTAGTTGCCGATTTGACACGATATATTATTTCTACTCGCCTGGTTTAGCTTAAAGTCATTCTTTCAACGTTTCAATGTCTACACTTTGAGGAATAATGCGAATGAATCACTCACATTACTCTCATAGCAGGGCAAATTACACTTTACACGGTTGGATTCGTTGAGGTTGTAGCGCTTGTAAGTGTAAGGTGACTCCATTAAAGTTTCTTCCATTTCAAAATCAACTGCCGTTTCAAGTTAAAGTTGAAATTGAACCAGCTTCAATATATTATATGTTCAAATGAAATGCGATTTCCGGAAGCTGATTTGAATCAGGTTCGTCAAATCTGAACATGATGTCTTCGTAGTCTCCACATCGGACGGGCTTGGCGGAACATATTTTAAGACTTTGTCCCGTTGGTGGACCCTGCAAATGTAAAGTTATGGGTTTTTGAGTAACGGATAAGAAATTATTCAATTGAAAAATGCACGCCATGACTTTGTCGTTTCTTACCATTAAAGAGAATTTAGCACTGTACCAAGTACACGGCAATATTGGAACGGGATAGTCAAATTTAACATGGAATATTTCCGCTCCTTTCTGAATTGGAGTGATGACCTCGGTTTTGGCAATTGTTCTGTAGTCCTCCGTCAGCAATTCGATTTCCATGTGATATTTCCCCCGACAATTTGACTCCAGAGGTCCAAAGAACCCGTAACTGACAACGGAGATTGGACGATTTGCTTTGAATCTATTTGTAAATTTAGACACATTCTTAAATTTGCGTATAATAATACACCGCAAAGGTTGCATTGTGTGCATGGTGTACATAGATGCTCTTAAGCTTACCGAACAACAGAAGTATATTTTCCACAGGAAATTTCATTTGGATTCCAGGGTTTTGATGAATTGACTGGTCCCAGTCTTTGTACTGTGAAAACGTCTTGAGGACTCAAGTTTAATTTTAATAATCGGCAATAGCTAGCTACTTTTTCTGGCCAGGATTTCTCACATTCGTTAAACTCGTAATCCTCCGGATCTTGACTACCAAAGACCATTGTTTCTAATTTGCAATGCTCTGTGCGCACAATTTAAACTATCTTCAGACGTAATACGTGGAGTTTCGCGTTTGTTAAGTCACTAACTATCCAATCGTACTTACTACGCTAAACTTTAAAATGCCACTTTAAATCGCGTTGCAATGATTGATAAGCCCAGCCATCGTTATCTATCTTATAATCATACGTAATAATAAATTGTACTTTCATAACGTTTACGCGATGCTGCGCTGAGCATAATGCTCTCTATCGCCATTTCTCGATTAAATGCTAATTCTAATTTCTGTCAAATTTTCAACTTTCATTTCCACTTGTGGCCTGATTGACAGAATTTGATCAACAAACTGATAACATTTTTGATAGTATTCAAGTATTCAAGGATATTACATGAATCATACAACAACCCAACTCTGTGACATGGCAAGTTATTAAATTCAATTAGCAATAAAATACAAGAAAAAACAAATTAAACTGTTGCATCGTCTCCCATTTCGTCAGCAGAACAGTCATTCATATAGTTATAGTCATACAATTTTGTATCACAATTGTTTAATTGTCAAACTTTCTAGTTCAAATGAGATGCCAGCCTTCGAAGTGCTTTGTTCGCTTAACCCGTTGACGTCATCACAACATAAAATGTTCCAGCCAGACGTCATACTGATAAATTGTGTTCAAGGATACACGTTTAAGAAATTCAAACCGGTCAAACGCGAATTTGAAAATTTATACAAGTTCTAAGATGTACTATGCAAATGTATCATGTGTCGCGCGCTGCAATGCAATGCAAAAAAAGGAGGATAAACGGTGCGGTGCGGTTGTCGAATTCCTGGCTGCACGCCGCAGCATTGGGAAAACGGGACTTGTCGAGCTCCTTAGCTGCTTTGACACCGCGGAGTTTGTACTTGCCAAAAAGCTTGTTTCACCAAAATAATACGTCATATTAAGTTTGTGTTCAGCCCACGCGCACGCTTGGTTTAAATTCAATGCCAATGCAATGCTGCACCTTGTTATTCCTGGAATGTATCCGAATCCGATCCGACTCAACAATCAACAAACCAGCACGCACGATGATTCCATTTATATTAATTCATTATTTCTAAACTTTAGATCCTTGAAGATAGGTATTGCATTGTTAAAAATCAAATTCGCTAGATACACATTTCAAGCCCATTACACTTATGTACGATGGAAACTTTATGATTTAAAAAAAATTCTTGAAACTATAGTGCACTATTCAAGCATTGGCTTATTACCGAGCACACATGCTTTAGCATGTGGCACAGGTTAACAATTTGGTTTCGCGTTTTGTAAAAATGGTAACTAATCTAACCTAATTTCAAGGTAAGTAAGTAAAGTAAGGGTGTGCTGTGCTGCTATCTTCTACCTGCCAGTAAAAATGCAGGAATAACATTTACCAAAACCAAACCAACTTCACAAAAAATGTTGATAAAATTTCCACAAGAAATTTAACTACACAGTTCGGTAGCTCTTCATTTAATTAATTCTGCTGACTTGTAAGTGTCATCCCAGCTGTGATTAGCAATCGATAAGATTTACGTGCTGTAACCCGTTAGCTAATTTGGTTTTAAAAGAGAGTTACAAATTAAATATATGTGAGTTTTGTGGATTTTATCTCAAAATCAAATGCGCTGTTGTAGTTTAGCGCGGAGGACGGAGGGACGGAAAAAGTGGCGGCTGGACTTAGGGAAAACTCCGCCTCGATCCCTCCTCGCATGCACCATCGTGTCCTGCATCCTCATGCAGCGCAGCCCGTGTGCATTTCCCCGGACTGTTGCTAACTTATTTATTTGGATATTTTGATTCAATTCCAAGGGAGGGTAGTCCACTTCCACTCCATGCCGAATGCGCAAAACTACGTACTCCAATTACAACAAGTATTTTGCTTGTGTGCCTGTGTGTGGGTGAACTCGTTTCCATTTTATTCGTAGACTGACTTTACGGACGGAGGGTTTTTAATATTCGACTGACTGACGAAGTGTTTTTAGAAGGTGGAAGTTGTTCGGACCGTCACGGTCAGCCACACCACAAAGTCCTACAGGGAACTCGAATTACAATTAAATTAGGACAGCGACGAACGAGTAAGCGTGTTCTGAGCGCATTCCTGAAAATGGAAATCCGGAAATGAAGGATCCGAGGGTCACCTGTAGACCTCGACGTCCCAGTCAGTGACCAGACTAGTGACCAGTGAAGTCCAACTGCTTAAGAAATCATGCATGAAGTTGGGGTCCGTGTAGTTCGTGGAGTGGATTGGAAATGGGGTAAGTGATTAAATGTATAGTTAGTTAAAAGGTGGAATTGAGTTCATTTAAATTTTTGAAAACGCTTTCAGGCAATCAGGACAATGGGGAAGGTCACGTAGGAACTGTCGTGGAAGTGGGTCGCTCTGGGTCCGCTTCTTCGCCGGACAAAACTGTAGTCGTCCAATGGGATATGGGAAGTCGGACGAATTACCGGATTGGATACCAAGATGCTTATGGTGGGTTTTGAATGTGAATTAAATCTAAAGAATGACAAATTCACATTGTACTTTGTATTGCAGATTTGCGTTTGCTGGACAACTCTCCCGCGGGTGTTCGTCATCCGAATGTAATTTGTGACGGGTGTAAGGACCATGGCGTTTCCGGGATGCTGTGGAAATGTGCAAGATGCTTTGACTTCGATTTGTGTACAATGTGTTACATGAATGACACACATGACCTGAGTCATCCTTTCCGACGCTTTGATACGGCCTCTTCCGTGGGGTAAATGCCATATTATTGGGTATTTAAGTCTACAGCGATGCATCGGTTAAATATTTTATGTTTATGTTCTATGAAGTGTTGATTTGATGCCCAGACTTGAGAGCCCGAAATTAGTGTCACAAAGGAATATTTGCTGGTGCAAGAGTCATCCGCGGACCAGGTAAAGATATATACCGTAAATGACACAATAAAAGCCTCTCCCCTAATAGAAGCCTCTTCCCTAATACAAGCCCCGTCTGTGGGTGGTTCCTGGGAATAGAAGCCCCTGCTAAAATAAAAGCCCCCTCCCCCCAACCGTGCTTCTATATCCCACTATTATATTTCCAATCCGAGGGGATTTTCGTTTCAATAATAGACTCACTGAATATACGTCTGACTCCGATAACTAGAGTTAGCTTTCGTTTATTATCCTAAAGTGAACTTGAGTTGTTTTATACTAAATAAAACCCAGTATTGGTACTTTAAGTTTGAAATTATTTGTTAGAAGCCTCCTCCTTAATAAAAGCCTCGTCTCTAATACAAGCCCCGCCTCGAGGTGTCGATTTTAAATAGAAGCCCCGGCTTGTATTATGTCATTTACGGTATGTGAAAGCGGGTTCTGTTTTATTTGGAACACGTTTAACTTAGATCATTTCCTCTTTTAGATTGGGACTGGGGTTTGCAAGACGGAGGAGAAGGTATTTATTAAATTAATATTTTTAGGTAAGACAGAAGGTTCCCGTTGTTTGCTCACTGTGTGTTGTCTTTTGATTGTATTGCAGGTAAAGTGGGTCGTGTCGTTGACATCAGGGGCTGGGACAATGAGTCAGGGAGATCAGTTGCAAATGTGATTTGGTCTTCCGGTTCAACAAATGTGTATCGTCTCGGGCATAAAGGAAAAGTTGATTTAAAGTGTGTCCAAGCCTCATCTGCAGGATCGTACTATGTTAACCACTTGCCTATTTTGGGTGCGTGCTTCTTGTGATTACTAATTTTGCTAGCACTAATTTTGCATAGGTTTTGTTAGTGATTGACTGTATTAATTTAAATCTCTGGTTACAGGGATGCCCTCGTCAACTATTGCTCGACCTGGGTTTACTACTTCAGCCAAAAGTACTCTAACAAGACTTTTACACTCATTCAATGTTGGTGACAAAGTACAAGTGGTCCAAGACATCACACGATTAAAAGAGTTGCAAGAAGGCCATGGGGGATGGAACCCACGCATGGCTGAAGTAAGACTATTTTTTATTCAAGTTTTTCCAAATTAGACAAGCTATTCTGGTTCCTAATTGCTGATTTTATTTTAAACCCTAGTTTGTCGGCAAAGCTGGAACGGTACATCGAGTCACTGATAAGGGAGATATTCGAGTTCAGTACGAGACAGGAATTCGGTGGACGTTCAATCCTTCAGCAGTGACCAAAATTACGTCGTTCTCAATTGGCGACGCGGTATCTGTTTTGTCGGACATGGGAAAAGTCAAAGAGCTTCAAAAGGGCCACGGGGAATGGGTAATTTTTTGTGATTGTTTGCTAGTTTGGTCTTAGCGATTAACATGTTCGAATTGAAATGGAAAGGTTGACGCCATGAAAGATATTCTTGGGAAGACCGCAACTATAATAAAGATCTATGCTGATAATGATCTTCGACTGAATTTTGGCACTTGCCTGTGGACAATGAATCCACTTGCCGTCAAACTCGTCCGTTGTGATCGTTTTGAGGCCAACAATTCAATGTATGCCAACGCAAATCGGCGGGAGGAGACAATGAGTAAGGGTTTTAGTTGTTTTGGCATCTAAGCAATTGTATTCATTGTGCAACTTTACGAATTAGGTCAAGATCCAATGACAGCTATGCTTCCACAACTGCTGGGCGATACAGCCGTGGATACCTCTTACACAGTTGAAAGATTTGTTCGAGAGGCAGCTCAGGTACAGCGCACCACTTTACTACTAGGAACAATAAGCTAAAGTTTCCTTAAACAATAACAATACTGAGCATACTAATTTGTGCAGGGTCGAGTTGAAACCGTTAAGAAAATGCTTCCAAAAATGAAAGATAAGGTGAGGATTACAGTTTATTTATGTTTCTGGTTTTTTATTTTACTCTCGGCCATGATGAAATGTGTGCTGACAGATTAATCAGAAGAACAGTGGTAAAACCCCTTTACAAGTCGCAGCCCATCAAGGCCACTTGGAAATTGTAGTGTTGCTAATAGCTCATGGAGCTAATCTAGAAATCTCGGATGACGATGGTGACACAGCCTTACACTATTCGTCTTTCGGGTAATCACAAGTTCTGTCAATTATTCATTAGTTAAAAACGCATTAACTTTGTATTTGTATTGTAGGAATCAATCACTCGTTATGGAGCTTTTGCTGAAAGCTGGTGCCCTCGTTAATGCGGTTAACCGTGGTCAATGCTCACCTCTTCATGTGGCAGTCAATAAACAGTTTTTGGATTGTGTGAAAACCCTTCTCAAATTTAAGTGCAATGTGAACATTCAGGTAATTTGAATTAGAACATTTTGTTACGTTAGGCCAATTAAATTAGCATGCCCTAATTACTAACTACAATGAATCAAATAGGATTCATATGGGGATACTGCTCTTCACGACGCTATCGGAAAGGACAATAGGGATATCATAGACTGCTTCATTAATACTCCAGGCGTTGACTTTACTCTAAGGAATAATCGTGGCTTCAATGTTCTTCATCACGCAGCGTTGAAGGGGAATGACTAGTAAGTATACTCACATTTTAGACTTTGATTATAATTTTACCCTATGAAATCTAAGGAGTGCATTTTAAATTTCAGTGCAATAGAAAGGCTGCTAGGGAAAGCTCGGCAACTTGTTGATGTAAAAAAGGATGACGGATTTGCAGCTTTACATTTGGCATGCCTCAATGGACATTACGGCGTTGTGAAGGCACTCATGGAGGATGGACAAGCTGAAGTCGATATTCAGAACAACAGAAAACAGACTCCTCTCAGTCTTTCGGTTTCTCAGGTAATAATTGGGTTAAAGGTATATACTAAGAAGGTTTCTAATCAAATGCCTTTCATTTTTCTAAAGGGGTATTGTGGTTTGGCGGAGTATCTTGTCGAGAAGGGTGCAAGTGTAACCACGTAAGATCTTGAAACACTTAAACTGCTTTGAATAGTTTTTGAAAAAAAATATTTTAACAATTCAGTGAAGACGAAGATGGTGATACACCCCTTCATGTAATACTCATGAAACACTTTGACAAGAACGAGCAACATGCTTCTACAGCTGCGAGTCAAATGTTCAATCCTGTAACGTCCGTCGAACTAAAGAAACATGAAAATGCTCCTACCATTGCACTTGTAAGTGGTAAACATTTTCATAAGTCACAAAGCATTTTATTTATCCCACCCAACTCCGCAACAATGAACTGTTTTTGCTTTTTTTCGTGTGTTTGCGTTAGATATGGAATAATTTAATACAATGTGGTTGGAGCCCAACGGATGAAGATTTGGGAGGAGCTGCATTAGCATGTAAGATCGAGTTTACGCATTATTATGTGTACATGGGCAGACGGTAACGTGTTATTGTTAAACTTGCAGGTTTTATGGCTAAAGCAGGCACTGACTTAAACCGAAGGAACCGTAGAGGCGTGACTCCTTTCGATTTAGTTCGGACAGACCGACTCAAGGAAATGCTTGTGTATTACTCTGCTGAAAGGTACAAATTCTAAAACTCAGTCACAATAAATCAATCAAGAACTGGACTCTGAGCATCAAACTGAATTTATAGGTTGCGTAGCCTACGATTAGAAGACTCGGTTGGGTTTGGAGAAGAAGCTGGAGCAGTTACCGCTCGCCAAACAACCATAAGTCCAAGTCCATTACTTCCGGGTGTTTCTCCCTTCACTCCAATTGACCTCACGGGTGGGCCTTTGCGCGGTGAATGCCTCCTGTGTTCAGATGTAGTTGAGTTTGTTACTTTTGAACCCTGTGGCCATAGAATTGTGTGTGAGGAGTGTTGTGCTCGAATGAAGAAGTGCGTGACTTGTCAGGAACCAATTAGTCAAAAACTTAAAGGCGGACGGGCTATTTCTGGATTAGGGCCTACCACAGCTAATCGTAGTGCGAGTGCGAATCCCAATACAGAGCGACTTCGTTACTTGGAAAATAAGTTTGCTGAAATAGAAGAAACCTACTGCTGTTCAATTTGTATGGAGCGACGAAGGAATATTGCATTTCTTTGTGGGCACGGTTCATGTGAGCGTTGTGCGGATGCCCTTTCAACTTGTCACATGTGTAGAACGCCAATCAAAACCAAAATCAATCTGTACTAACACAATACTAACAATTAGCAATCTCGCACTTTCATCATCACACTTCCAAGTGAGCACTTTCGAAATAAAGATGCCGCGGATCGTGACTTTACATTTAGAGTACGGGTAGATCGGTAGTATTTTCTTAAACTAGGTGTATTGTATTGTATCTGTATGTTGGTTACCTTTCCACACTATTGTCGTGAAATGTTTAGATTTCACCAATACCAAACCTGAATATTTCCATTTGGAGAAAGGGTTTGAACTTGAAGTTGACTAATGATGTTTGATTGTTGTTCGGGCTCCTATTATTTACCTCGTTCCTATTATGAAGTACAATTATGAATGAATTATGAAGTTATCTTAATTGGAAACCGGGGTTATTAATAATAGCTCGTCCGTTACTGAACGCGAAGAATTTTTAGTTAATTTAAGCCTAAGCGTAATCCTACAGACCAATGAATATAATGTTCGGAGCCAATCAATAGACCAAGGAATTCGTGACACGAAGTGTTTGGGATTGTGCAATTATATTATGGTCACTACTACAAAGACAATGATATTATTTTACCCTATGTTCATTTCTTATTTTCGCAAGTACAACTACACATGCCAAAGAATCGCGCAATCCTTTCAAGTAATAGCGAAGCGATTCAACCGTTTCACAAGCGCGTACGAGTGGTTAGTGTAGTACTTTGCTTGTCTTTAAAGTATTTTAATTCCCTGCTGTTAGCAGTACAGTACATGATTGAATAGATTTTAAGTTGGATTTTAACTGGTTTGCTGTTAGTAATCTACTCTTAAGTACTTGGTGCCTGCGGCCAACCAGTATGTGTGTTGTTTGGTTAACAGCAGCAGCAATATTGTATTTATAATTCTGACTCATGTAATAACTTTTTAACGTAATTCAGGATATTAATAAAGCAGTTTACACGTCCTTATAAAAAGTAAAGCTGTGCTTTATTTGCTCTACACATTAACTAGTATAACAGTACTGTACAGTGTATCAGTTGAAAAATATTGGAATTTTACGTCGTGCTCCTCAAAGGAGTTGGCTATACGTAGAAGGAGTCAAATATAATGTTATATTTCACTAATATGGATGCACGATTTGTTGGGATTGCGATGCAACTTGCAAGTCACAATCGGAAATCCTAATTCCAGTATCCCGTGCGAAACATATTCATTTTACCCGTATAAATAATTTGCAATCCCCAAATTCTAAAAATGCGAAAATAGTTGCACCAACCACCGGAAGCAACTTGCAAGTCACAATCGGAAATCCTAATTCCAGTATCCCGTGCGAAACATATTCATTTTACCCGTATAAATAATTTGCAATCCCCAAATTCTAAAAATGCGAAAATAGTTGCACCCACCACCGGAATGTGGATCTAAAATTTGCTAAAGTTACAAAATCACTGTCTAATTTCGACATTAACTACGCGAGAACTAGGCGCGGTTATTTTATACCAACCATTACGTAATCCTTCCTCCCGATCAAATTATTAGCTGTACTGGAAGACAACATGCAGATCTACTTGCCTTGAATTAATTTTGGAACTACATAACCCACTGCCGTTAAAGTTTTGTATTCTTCAGATGAGGATACATTTCTTCAATTTTCGCACAAACATTGGTTTTGACGATTTCGATATCCTCATCAACGTTCAGGGTAAGGAGCTTCGGTCCCTGAATTTGTGTATAACTTGAAATCAAGCTGAAAATTATTTAAACTAATTAAGTAAAGCTATTCAAGAGATCAGTTCAGATTTGTGTGTAAATTCGTACTTTTCACGGAATATGCCATTGCTTGTCAGCATTCTTTCCTCCTTCGTATTTGTCGTATTCCGTTTAGCATGCCTAGCCACTCGAATCTCTTCACTAACAACTAGAAACAAAACTAAAGAAGGACAAAGTTGCGTTGTTAAAAGTTTTGGCAGCATTTTTTAGTTATTCTTGCGTAGTACAACATTGTATTATTTACCCAAGTCCGGCTCCAAAAGGTCAACGGGCCAGTGGAAATCAGTTCGAGTTACGGACGTTTTCAAATTTGTTGTTAGCTCATGGGCTAGTGCGTAGGACGCAGTACTGTGCCAATATCTACAATAAAAATGTACATGAAAAATGTGTATAGTAACCTCAACTTTTTCAAAGAAAAGTTAATGCGTCCTCCAACTTTAACCTGTCCATCACATTTCCCTTATCCGGTTTGGAAGACGACACTTCCATAGCTGCCAAATAGTTTCCAAACGCAAAGTATGCCCGCTTCACCGGTTCACGTTGTTCATTAAAGAAACTCTTCAAATGTTTAATGTAGTCCGGCGGTGTTCCCCTTAATTCCATATTAAGTCTCGACGACAGGGCTTTACTGACATGTGATTTTCCGGTACCATCCAGTCCTTCAACACTAAATCAAACCCAAAGCATTCAAGGCCTCCTCGTGAAGCTCACTTAATCCCATTCCTCTTACCAAATAAACGGGTATTCCTTGTTCCGGGTACTCGCCCGGCCGGGAATCGGAGAGAAATTATTCCCATCGATAATGCCATGCTTTGCACCAACTTTTAACAATTCCTTGACTTCAGAGCTTTGCCCAACCTGAAGAATTATTTACAAATTACAACCGGCTAGTTAATATATTTTACTCCCTCAATCAAAGATCTTACCTCTGACAGTGTCAAAGTTTTGAGGACCTGCTGCAAACTGTGGTACACAATTGGAAATGTTTGTTTTGCTGGATTTGCAAGAGACATTTCGCATTCGCACTCACCTCACGCGACGTCTAGTCTTCAGCTTCCAAAATTTAAATTACCTAATTAAACGATACGATAAAATAACTGATAGTTAAAGTGGGATGGGGCGGAGATATGATCAAGTATGATGACGGATGCAGGAAAAGTGTTTCTCGCTTCTCTTAAAGTTAAATGGGAATACGCCAAAGTGCCATTGCCTTCACTTGTTAGCCATGTGCCATGCCGCCAAGGTCTTTCGTTTTCATTATTTTTAAGGCGGAATGCATTACACTACACACACCGCATGCAGCACACACATTTCAAAAGGATCGGATGATCCATGTCATTTTCTGTGCTGTCCTACACGTTTACACGCGTTACATAGTCTTAATCATAGACATTGTACCGTATAACTATTATCCAATTCAATATGATACAGATTACGTGAGTTAAATTGCAATTGGGCCGGCACTCTAGTCCTTACGAGGTGAATTTCTCATAAGAATCAACGCGAAGATTAACACATTTCGGTCGGTTCGACTGATGAAAATAAAAAAAAACGCGAAGTCAAATTACTAGTAAAAAAATGTAATTTTATTGTGTTGAATACGTTACATAACATGGTGATACAATTTTTGCAATCGGCATTGTTAACTGCGTTTGTTTGGTGTGCGCAAAATCTTTGCGTTAGTTTTTTGACGAAATAGTTGGTCGAATTCAATGTATGTAATCAAATTATACACAGCTCACTCAACCTCATCACAAAAGATCACTCAAAAATGACTAGTCCAATTGGGTATTGGAGCTATTGACTAGCGCAGCGGTACAATAATGCATAAAAACAAATTATTTGCTCGTTTCAAGTAAGAATGAGATTCTCCGTTACATTTTTGTATTATTTTGGTAGTTTACCATTATGATCTCAGATTTGCCAAATGGAACGCCACAAATGGTTTATTCATTCGCGAATCGCGATAGCCACACCATTATTACGATTAATTATGGAATGGTAGGTTGCTATAATTGCCAGTTCAGAATTCAGTTCAGGTGCCCTAAAGTATAATTACAATTACGACTAGGAAACCCAGACAAGGAATCTGACTAAAACAAGAGGTTCATTTATGTCACAGGTAATGTGTCCGTGCCTCCGCAAAATTCAGTCCGAAGAATCGGAGGAGTCGGAGGAATTGTCCCATTCCGATCCCTGCCTTCTTTTGTATGGAATTGGTCGTTTCCGAGCACTGCGAACGTGAGTAAAATTTAATAGTTATGTCGAGTTGTTAATACTTTTGAAAAGCAAGCCCAAAATTGTACTTGTACAGTACTTGTATGGCAAATAATATATAAATAAAAGATGAGGCAAATTTAGCAAATATGCTGGAGCATTTCGTATAATTCGTTCAACTTTATAAAATAAAATCGAAGTACAATACGCACAACAAAGCAAATGATAATTACGACGATAATACAAATCCAAATCAAAATGACAACTAAAATGCTGGCAAGTCTAATGTACGCTCTCATAAACATAAATCATAGTTAACTAATGTCCACAAAATATACAAAAAATGGATGAAAACTCATAAAATAAACGAAGGTGAAGGAGTTGACATCGTGACTCGGGTTTATTCGAAAGATGCAAAGTGCAGACAATATCGAGAATAGTGCAGCAAATGAAAGTAAAAATTCAGCGACTTGACCTGCAACAAAAAAAAAGAGAAAAATTAATATCAATGAAGAAAGTAATGGTCACCTTGTTATACGCCTCCTATCTAAAAATGAAGGAGAACCACGTCTCCTAGGAATTGACAAAGATCTCGAAGATTTGGAGGAAGCAGATGGTGATCTGGACTTTGAATGTGAATGAGAACGACTGGATCTGCGCTGGTTTGACTTTTCAGAATCGGCGGATACGGAGCTATCTCGCTCGCGGGTATTGCGATCGGAATTTGATCTGGAGCGTGATCGACTTCTATCCGAATGAGATTCGGAGCTCCGAGAAAAACTCCTTGCGGACCGTGACCTGGATCGGCTTGAAGAGCTTGACCGACTTCTCGGAAACCTCTGGGCTAATGAAGCAGGGGTCACAGATCTTGACCTAGTGGGTGATCTCGACCTGGAATGACTTTCGCGTGATGTTGCTGAGCCGGATCTTGAATTTGATCTCGAGAAATCGTACATTCCACCAGCCTTAGCAAAATCAGAGTTTCGTATTTCATTCAAGACGATCGTGGCTGTTGTAGTAATTGGGCTCATGTTGTTCGTGGTACATTTGGAATGTGAAGATGATGGTGAACTTTGAACGTGGTAAATGGATGGTTTGTCTTCAGTGAATTTACATGGTAAACTAATAATTTCAATTGGTGATTTTGAGCTGGACTGGCAGCTATCTCTTCGGGAAGTGGAAGGAGCCAAATTGACAATAGCAACACATGATGAACCGGAGAGTTGGATTTCAGTTGGGAGTTGAGAGCAATCTTCAGAAGAGGAGTTATGGTTAAAACAAGAGTGAGTCGATGAAGGTGAGAGGGATGCGACACAAGCACACTCCAAACTTGACATCAAAAGTTAGTCAAATCAATTTCAATTCAAGTTCACAGGATTAGTTTAGTGTATTATAAAAGGAAGAAGTATAGTCATGCTTTAAAATGCAGGCATTGCTAGCCTTCTTCTGATCAAATAAATCTAATCTAATTAAATTTGTAAGCCTTGCTCAACATGTGTAATTGCTCCTCAAATAAAACGAATAAAATGTCCGTCAGGTTTGTAAACCATAATTCGGCATGCATCAATTTAATTTGTAACATAAAAATCTAAAACACTAACTCAACTCTAAGTAGAAAACCAGAGCATGCGTTTAATCATTTCAGAAGAACAAGGATCTCACCTTTTATCATATGCCTCATGGGAGGGAGATCTATTATTCTTTCTCCTGTTCAACAACCAAATCAGATTCAAAAAGTCAATTGTGAAATACATTTAATTTCCCTTTCAAGGCAGACGAGAAAGAATTCAAATCTAGGCTCAAATCCATAGAGTATAATGAAAATGCTTTCGAAAGCTTAAAATGGTTTTTATTTTATTTTTTGTAAACTCACAGCAAGAGTTTGACAGAAACTACAAGTGGAGCAGGGATTCAATAGGTGCGGAACACAGAGCAGTCAGAAGAATTTTTCGAAATTGGTTCTACAGCTAAAGTCACAAAATCATAAAACGGGCAAAACGCAAAACTGTATCTCGACTTTCTCGACATAAAGTTATTCTGGCTACTCTGCACCCGGGTATTAAAGTTGATTCTAAAGATTGGGATTTCTTAATTTGTAAGTAGCTAAAGTGTTTGTGTGACGAGACATTCACTTTGTTTTACCTTCCGTTTATCCCCATGATGACTTGTCCAGAGGTAAAATTAATTAGAACAAAATTTTCGTTACTTTTACATTCAAGTTTGAATTTTCATACTTAAGTAAATGAATTAAAATGTTTTGTAATGTGTCTAATATTATGGAATTGACTAACGTACAGGCGAGTCAACAGATTGCTTTATGTAGGCTGCCTCCAAAATGGACAAAAAAGTTGGCATATTTTAAATTCCAAGGAACGTAAATAGAGAAATTACATGACAAATACAAATAATCCTGATGTAATTATTGACAACTCGTCACTTAATCTACTTAGCGAGTTCAAAATCAGAAATGGAAATCTTGGAAGATTTCAATTTCTGTGGTTTAAAGATATTTAAGTCAGCTTATGTGACTGTTTTGTTTCAACAATATCGAAATAATTTAAAACTTCTCAGACACTTAGAACGGAAATTCGTTTGGACTTACTTGTGATGGTGATGCGAGTGTGACTTCTTTGATTTTTTCTTTTTCTCCTTCCTGCGCTTCTTTCGCCTTGACTCCTCTTCTGATGATGAACTGGCAGAAGAAGACGATGCTCGGCGCTTGTGAGACTTCTTTTTCTTCTTTAGTTTTTCTTTATCCCCTTTGGTATCATCCACGTTGACTTTGCTCTCCTAAGATTGTTCAAAATTGCGTTTCAGGTAAAATTACTTAAAGTCAAATTATTTAAAATTACACAGATCAGTGAATTAAATTTTGAGTGTAATAATGCATATGTGAGTTTTAAATATAAATATCCTAAGGATGTGAACCTTTTTCGCAGCTTCCAAAGTTGGAACGGAATTGAGTGATTTCTCTTTGTCCGGCTTGGCTCTGTCGTAGGATGACCCAGGCACAAAATCATCTGATATTCCAAATGCATTCTTTGCCTTTTCATTTTTTTCTTCTTGAGCCATGGCTAGCTCGTGGCTATCTCTCAATCTGAAAATTATAATGACTAATTACTACTTCCGAAATTGCACCCTCACTTAATCGTAGAATTTCCTAACAAGAGATATATGTTTCCTTTCATCAAATTTCTCCCACACTAGGAATACCAATTTCAGTGAGATGAAAGTTAAGTGTTCAGTCCAAAGAGATTACTTTGCTAACGTTAATTTGGTGCTCATTTGTCCAAAGGAACACAATTCACAAAACAATTGTTATTCACATGTCGGTAAGAAGCTAAAAGAAGTGTGCCAAGCAAATTCAAATTAATGTAAGCAAACATGTAGTGCATTAGCCACGGTCATGGACATGACAGACAAAACACTGCAAAAATCAGCCACAAAACTATAAAAACCAAAACTGAATAAGCCGCCGAGCGTGTGAGGAGAGGACTAAGAGAAGGAAAACTGTATTTCTAGTGTAATGACCTTTTCTTATGTCGACAGCAACAGCAACAAGAAGGTGCAGGAGGAGCAATGAGAATAAAACGTCTTGTGGTAGATGGCAAAAATAAAATATTCCGCCTTTCTTTTTTTTGCAAATTATTTTCGGAAGGTAATTTCCTCGAGCTTCTAGGCACACCTTCATCCTTATTATTAGAACGACTACTCTCCCTACTAATCCCGCCGATTGTGCTGTTATCCCTATCCCCTACACTTAATTCTGGCGAAGAATTATTATTACTAATACTAATATCATTTTCGGAAGACATGATTCTCTTTACTCAACAAGCACTTAGAATTAATGGAAGACTTGGTTGCAATTCTTGGAAGAACTTGATTATTATTTACATTAGCAATTCAGCTACTTGCACCGCCTACATCCTTTCACTTTAAAAGGAGGAACGCCCGACCGAGGCTACTAGACTCCAAACTTTAAGAGTACATGATAAATACCGCTTGTTCACTGATTAATAAGGTACATTCTTGATTCAGTTATTTGAGCACGGAAATATTCTTGCCAAATCCACAAATTCACAAAAAAATTACGACAAAATTTGTTTCATCTACACTAAACTATTCCGGCTCTTAATCGGCAAAAACCACTAAGAGGCTTAGATGACTTCGTGTGAGAAGCTTTCCGCGTCCCAGGAAAACTAATCAATAATTCAAGACGGAGGAGGGGAGAAAGCAAAGTAATGAAATCGGGGAAATCAATATTTCATTCCCAAGCGACGCATCAGTCCCACTCCGGAGTCGAGACTCAGGCTAGACAAAATTCCAAATTCCGTGGTCGTATGCGCAATGCAACCCTTTCTCGGGGAAACTCCGTCACCTCAGAAAATATCGGGTACGTAGAACACATATACGTCACTCATAAGGGTTTGTTTGCAAAGCAAGACCAATGTGCTCTACCCGACAGCTCATGCTTTTTCTGTCAATGTAATTTGATGATACAGTTTATGCTTTCAGTGAGTCTACCAAAATTGTCTTACCTGGTGGGTCCCATTTCGTAAACGGTAACCGTTTGCACAAAATCAGCGGCTAGCAAATGAAACATGAGAATTTCAAAACAAAATGCAATGAGCGATATAATGCGTTTGATAGATATCAACAACAATACGATACTCGGTAGTTCGCGAATTACGTAACCTGTTTCTGATGAGAGCATGGATGAGAGTATTAGTTACTTTAAGCAAAGAAAAAAGACTGGAGTTAGAACTAAATCTATTTTGAAATCCAAAGAAACTGGCAAACTAAATAGACCCGATCGATTCAGCGATCAGACGGATCAAGGATCAATAATTATTATGCTGTGAACTGAGTTACAAAAATGGTGACCCGATTTACAATTTCAATTTAACACTTTCGCGCAGTGAAGTTGAGAGAACACAGCACAGGTTAGACATCGTAATCGTAGTTAGTACTAAGGCTAGGCGAATGCTATAAACATATAAACAGATCGGTCTTACATTGGTCTGCCAGATGAGTCCCTAGGTCCTGATTTCTTTTCTGCCAGCAATTTTGCCCGGAACGCATTCACTTTCTCGTTAATCTCTTCTTCTGGAATGTTTTGCTCTTCAAGCAGCTCCTGCAGCTCAAGACATCGAACCTAGAATATTTGGGGCAGAAAGAGGCAATTCACAAATTAGACTTAGTAACTATTCGACAATCGTGCCATGCGTGTCGGTACACACAGTGGCAGTTAAACAAAATGTAATGCCTATTGCAGCAATCTCGCCCTTAACGAAAACAAAACAATATTCTTGGCTATTTTAGATGGTTTTGCAATAACAAACAAACTAAGCAAACCTATCCTGTTAAACAGCGCATTTTACCTCGGCCTGTCTTCTCCGCTCATGTTCAATCAATTCGATGTCAAAAGGTCGAACTGCGGCGTCATCCTTCTCCTTGTATTCCCTGACCTTCTCTTTGGTTTTTCGCACTGCGGACAAGTTTCGGATGACGAATCCATTGGTTCCGGAGCCCCTCGCGGTTGTCAATCCAATTCCATTATACATGTTAACTATTCAAATAGTTCACTTCTGTAGAGATTTTGCCAGTATAATCGCTTCAAAATAAAAACGACCACCGCAGCTGCAGAATTCCTGTTCAACTGAATCCCGCAATGCCGGGGCTTGTGTTCGTCTTCTGGCTGGCTGGTGCTATACGCGATGCTATGCTTTGGAAAAACTCAATGCGATGCAGGATGCAAACCCATGCAATAATGCGTAGTTGCATGTGGCACGCTCGCGAATGCATTTGTTTTGAAAGACATTGATTGCATATTGCATTGTTACCAATAATGCAAACATGTAAAATATGATATTATAATGTGACGAGACATTTATTGCAATTTTTTAAACTTTTGTTTCAATACTAATTACCAGCACTATGAGTTATTTATGAGCGACGGGATGAAATATTAAAGCATTTCCAGCAAATTAGTTTATTTGAAACCAAGAAGTGTTAAGTTTAAGTAATCAGTCGGAAACAAGTATTCAAATAAATATTTCTTTCTTTACTCAAATTGGAAATCTAATGTATGGATTTAGTCTGCGGGTCATCATGCTTGATTTTCACAACCGGTGCGTCGGACTGTGTAAAAAAATATTGACAATATTAAGCAAATCTCGTTGATCAAGTTAATAATAATCACAGCTTACGAGAGAGGCTGCTTTCAATGCAGCAATTTCTTCATCCGCCTTCTCAAGCTTGATTCGCCAGTCTAACTCTACCTTTTCTACGCTTTCTTGCAGTGTCTTTAGCATGGTCTCCTGCAATTTAAATATACTTTTAGGTCAAATTCTACTCTCGGATAAGTCCCGAACAAATCTACCGTTGAGACAAGAATTGTTTGATAGTGTTTCACTTCATTATTGAGTCTGGTCAACTCCTCTGGATCTGGCGGAGCAGCCTTTGGAGAGTTTTCTGTCTCAAGTCTCTTCAAACTCTCCACAAACCGTTTAACCCAGTCTTTGTTGTTCTAGGAGGTAAAAATAAAAATTATTCCAAAGTGGCGATAGAATAGTACTGACGGCATCGACAAACTCTCAAGACTTACATCAATCACTGCATAAGGGAGTAGATACTTCAAACTCTCCTTCAATTCCTTTTCGAATGCTTTTCTGGCTTTTTCTTCGGCATCCTAGATTTATAAATTAGCTTACATGACTCTTAGAACGAGACTCGCTCGTCAAGTAATGTCGTTGCTAGTGTACCTGAATAGTTGTATGAGACTTTTTTAATTCGTGCTCCAAGTTTACTTCTGCTGCGGTTAACGTTTCCATTAATTTGTTATTCTTCATCCGTAATTCCTATACCAGTTTCAATGATGCAAAGTATTATCTCAATTCCCGATAGCTTTTAATTATAATAAAATTAAGGCATTTTACGTCATTTTTTTGCTTGTAAAACGTCACATCCTTTTGCTTTGTGTCCAACTCATTACATAAGTTTATTTTCTCCATTTCTAACTCCTCTAGTTTACTCTTGGTTTTCTCAAGCCTGCAAGTGAACCAGGTAAATAATAAAACAAGGTCGCCGCTAAAGAAAAAATTCAAACATTAAGGCAATGCACCTGGCTTGTAGTTGTAGAAATTCTTCTTCCTTCATTTTCTCTGCGTCACCCCTTGTACAAATTACTGCATCCTGTGTCCTTAACTTTGTCTCGATATCTTTAACCTTGTTTTCAGCATCCTGAAGTAAGTTTTTAGCATTCTTCTCCGACTTTTGTGAATCCTAAGAGAAGGGGAAATCATGAAAACTTCAGCAGTAACTCATAATAAAATTAAAAGGAATTGATTATACTTTACCTCATATCGACGTCTCAACCCTTCAACGACTTCCTTTGATTCTTCAACTGAGTTTTGCAAAATATTGATTTGTTGCCGAAAAGCATTCTTTTCCTTCTCACCTTCCGCCTGACTTCGTTTCAATTCAGTTACAAAGTGTGCTTCTCTTTCCTTCATTTGGGATGCAAAGTTCCCATGAGCCAATTGCTCATCTTTCTGTTTTCTTTCTTCCAGAGCAAGAAATGAGGACTGCATAGCTTGGATACGATTGGTTTGTTCCTGATTCGAATTGAAAGCAGCTTGAAGTTGATTTTCCAGGTGGCTGCATTGAACTCGTAAAGCTTCCGCCTGTAAATCAAATGTACAATCAAAATCAACAAAGATCGTGGATCTAATATCTAAGTTTGGCTGACTCTAAACAGAGCAAGCAACGAAACGTGTCAAAATGATTTGCCAGAAGTACCTCTCGTTCAAGCGAATCCGCTTTTCCTCGACTGCCCTGTTCCACGCTGGCCAACGCAGATTTGATTCCAACGTTTTCATCCCGAAGAGATTTCAAAGTTACCTGTGCCTGTAGTCATATGGCGTAATTTTAGTATCCCAATTAATTAATGTTTTAGTGTATGGTAATCAAACTGCAACTCAAAAAAACTTAAAATGCAAACCTGTTGGATTTGCTGCTGAAGTTGAGTTTTCTCTTGTTGAGAACTGTCACAGTGATTTTGAAAACGCGCCTGGATTTGTTGAAGTTCAAGCTTTTTAGCATTGTTTGAGTCTTCCAGCTGCCGTCGAATGTGGGCAAATGTTGACTTCTCGTTGTTAAACTCCTGGCGAAGTTCTTTGATTTTAGAGTGCAAGGTTTGGATGGTCGATTGCTCATCCAGTAACTAAAAATTACCAATTCTTGTCACAATCAATTTTAAAGGCAAGCTCATTTCTCTGCTAACCTGCTGTTCTTTATCTGCAAGTAGCCTCTTCAAATTTGCAGCCGAGTCGTTTCTTCCTTTCTAGTCGGTAAAGAAAGCAAAGTTCAATGCTTAAATGCGTCTTTAAAATTCTTTGCGGAACCAATTTCAAAATAAACATAATGTGCCACAATACTAATGGTATGACTTACATTCACCCATTCCGAATCGCCATGCTGCTTATTCAACAAAATGTCAATCAAGCTTTGGATTTCGGAGCTCGATAATGGCATTTTGGTAATTGTTTCTTCCAATTTCACAATGCTCACTTCTTCCTTCTCGGTACTCCGTACGCCCTTCCTGTTCCTAGATTTTCCATTCCCTTTGGAATCGTCCACTTTCTCGTGAACTGAATCCGCCACTCCAACGGTACCGTCAACGGAGTCCTCAATCGTCAATGTCGTATTTTTCTTTGAGCCTTGTTTTAGTAGAGCAGGTGGTGGAGTCAGCGGTGGACTGCTATCCTGACTGGAATTCTTTCTCATTTTCATTTCGCAGTCGTCTGGTAATAGTCCCAGTGATACCGATTAGTATTTTGTGTACATTTGGTTAAACAAATTCAGAAAAATTGAAAAACAAAGTGTGCGGAACATACCCTTTGGATGAATTGCCTCGAAATGATTTATTATTGGAGCGCTGGCTAGCTCTGCATTCTCTGACACAGGGCTGTGTTCCAGCTTATTGATCAAAATTGATCGGATTGAATCTCCAGAAACGGATGATCGTCTTCTGTCCTGGAAATTAATCATCCAATTAATATTTATTAATTCCAACTTTCCAACTTGCTGGCTGCATAATAAGCAAAGCGCAATTGTGCTAGGCTAGACGTACAATGTGAATCGGACGCTCATCCAAGAATTCTGGCTCTGGGTCAATTTCAACGTGATGGTGAGTTTGGGTTTCTTCTCGGATTTCGTTGACCCGTGCATCTGTTTGTGGTGTTGGAATTCGATTGTCCTTCTCAGATGGCCCATTGGACGCGTTTGATTGTTGTTGCTTTTGGCTTCGCTTCTGTTGTTTCTTGTTTCCTTTACTTGCTGGAATTTTCTTCTTTTCTTTCTGTGGTTTAACTCCTAACAATTGCTCTGAACGTTGCTTTTGCTCTGCAATCGCTTCTTCGAAGCTTTTTTCCCTGACTCCCATTACTGAGACCAAATAGACGGCTGCTGCTGTGACCGCCACAACTCCTACTACAATCGAGAGCAATTCAAAATCCACCGACAGGTCCATTGTGTTCAGAGTTCGAGTAGAGGATGCCGGCTGTGGTTTGTGGTCGTGCCCGATCTACAAACTACAAATAAACACAAACCCATTGACAATTGCTTAACATACAACGTCTTGAAATGATCTACCTCAATATTAGCAATGTATATCCAAATTTAAGTTCAAAAGAAAACTTTTCATATCAATCAAATTGAGAAATTGATTGAGAAATTGAACACATTTGCTGAAGCCGAAATTACTGATTTCTTTCTAGACTACATAATTTACAGCTCGTGTTTGTATTACTAGTACCTTCACCTTCATTAGAAATAGAATAAAATTGAAGAACTTAAATTCAATTGTCTGAACCATCATCCCTATTTGTAAGCCACAATCAAATAAATGGATTATTGAAATTGATAACTTAACTAAGCTCAAGCTCCCCCATCGCATCGTCTTGCGACCATAACGGTGGTGGTGCGGCATACACGGGAACAGAACTCTTCTATCGAGTGCAAGTTGTAAATTTAAACTTACCCGAGAAAGAGATGTAAATTCGAGATCCTCCCCTCGGAAAAGACGAAGAAGACACGTCACAAAATTATTGACCGGTTCGCGGTTCCTCTTCTGACTCCTTATATCACTACTTCCTTCCTTTATAATTTCTTCGTGTTAGTCACAAGTACAACTCTCAACTTCCAAAAAACTCAACTGAAAAAAAAAGGACTGTCAAAAACTCCACTGAAACTGGGCTCAAATGATGTAGAGCACTTCTTGTACTTTTTAATTCTTTTGACAGATAAAAAGAGGGGGGAATGCACCCACTCACACGTCGACAAGACAGCTCACAGTAAATACAGTACAGCACGGCACGGCGGATGACTACGAAATAAAGTGAAGATGATGCGGGCGGATTTTGCAGGGGAAGGAAAAGACGGTGGTCGGTAGGTTTTATCCTCGGACACAGACCGGCGCTCGCTCCCGTGCGTGGCCGGGCCGTCGTGCAGCAAACCACAAAAGTTTAAAGTCAAAAATACAGGCAAAAAAAAGCTGGACAGTAGACAGCACATCGAACTCCTAATTTGAATGAATTTGCACAGTCTATCAAGTTAAACTTAACAAGGAACATCCTTTCGCGTTTGAGCTCCCAAGGTCAGGGGTCAGGAAAGGTCGAGATTTCCTCTTGCATGTTGGGTGTATAATATTGCACAATGGAGAAGACTACGCCATAATTTCAATTTCAGAATGAGGAGCACACTATTAAAATTCCGGTTGAGTCGTTTTGCAATTTTAAATTAAACAAATAATTTCCGAAGACTTATGCTGGATTTTAGTAAAACTTAGTAAATCATCAGATTAAAAGCGAATAATGCGACTTTGCTTTGTCCTCATGGATCTTGATTTTACTCCTTCTTTACGTATTTATAACTGTAATTAATTTCATAAACAATTTATTTGATAAATATATAACTGTAATTTATTTCATAAACCAAAAATTTTATAAACGATACGATTATAGCTAAATTTAACCGACCATGTGACCCGGCTATCGTTATACAAAGTAAACGTATGTCCTGAAATAACAATAACAATGACCAAATTCACCAAATCCAGAGTACGTGCCGAAGACAAAGTGTGGCAAAGATTATGCTAATTTGAAAATAAAAATTCCAATCGCGCACATCCATTTGGCTGTGCTAATTTCCTAGAGCTATTCGAAAACAAAGACTGCATAAGTATTCAATTAATTATGTAGGTTTTCCATCAGATAATAAGAACACATGGTCTGTCGAATAAAACTTAACTAATCAGGTATACAGCTAAGATCGGAGGATATCTCTTAACCTTTGTTAAACAATGTCTGTTGGAGGTTGTCTGCTGAAACGCTTGTCCCCCAATTTTAACTCGAATAAATTCCGTCCGCTTACCGCTTATATTAACTAATGCGAAATAAATAAAATAATCTCTGCACTCTGCAGTGTGTTTTGAGCCGTTTAACAACGCACTATAAATAGTCGCTTGCCCCTCTAATTCTCCTAGCCAATTGGATGTCCTTAGGCATAATGGTGACCCTTTTGGCGTGGATGGCGCACAGATTCGTGTCCTCAAACAGCCCTATCAAATATGCCTCACTGGCTTCCTGGAAGACAATAACAAAACACAGTTAATTACGCTTTCGTAAAACACATTATTTTATAACCTAACAAAAAAAATTCCTCCACAAAAATTATTTCTATCCCTCGAAATGTGAAATTGACTTTCTTAATAAAATTGAACAATGATTAACTAAACTAACCTGAAGAGCCTTTATTGCTCCGGCTTGGTATCGCATATTTGACTTGAAATTCTGAGTGACCTCATGCACAAGTCTTTGGAAAGGTCGCGCAGGGATCAGCAGCTTTACCGCCTTCTGCAAACGGCGGATTTCTTGCAGTGCCCTAGTCCCTGGCCTGAAACCCGTTCCAAATAGTCAATACATATGACAATATCAAGCACCACAGCCAATTAACCATTAAACAGCAGCAGTTAGAACTGATTTAACTTAACTATATTATACTCACTTGGCTCTCCTTCTTCTCTTAGGAGTCGAACTAGCCGGGCCAGGCACGTAACTGTCCCGGAGTCGCTGTAGTTCAGCCACTGAAATTATTCTTGATGGTCGTGGTGGGTGTCCTACACGACGGTTTCCGCCGGATCCACTTTTCTTAGCCACGGGATTCCGTCGAAGGATAGGTGTGGATGAAGCATCCGGAGCAAATGCCAAGCTCACCGCTACCGCCCCGGGTGGAGCATTTGCGGATCTTCTGGCAGCAGCTCTGGTCGGTGACCTTGGTGGGGAAGGTGATGAAGAACTCGATGCCTGTGCGTGTCCGCCCTGCTGCTCTTCGTCTTCGGTGTCTGCATCTGAGTCCGTCGCATCATCGAGGGATGCCGATGTTGGTGGAGACGGAGGAGTTTGAATTCGTTTAGACCAACCTGACCCCATATTGGCCCTACCTCCCGTGGTCCCGTAGGACGTTGACTTTGTGGCAACTTGTGGTGGTGGTGGTGGATCAGAGGAGGGAGGTGTTGGGATTGTTGACGCAGAGGAAGAGGCAGATCTTTGGGCGGCGGCCGCAGCCGCAGCTTCTTCTGCTTCCAATTCAGCCTCGGCAATTGCTGAGGGATTCAATTACACACAAATGCATTATTTCCAAATGTATTTTATCACTTTGTTAGATCATAGATAAGATATTAATACAGGTACCCAGTCTTGTAAGTCTTCGATTCTTCTTCTTATTATTATCATTCTGGTTGTGCCGAACCATTGTGATTTAGGAACCTTATCTACTTTTTCCACTTTTTCACTTGTATTGTATTAGAAAACAACAAAATAAAATCAGAGCAGGCTGGACCTGGCTGACTTAGGAGAGGACCAGCTGTATATAAACATTGGACGTGGACCTTGAATGATTTGGGTTGAATGAATTGTGGACGTTTTCATGTAGGAAAGGGAGGGAGACTACATGCATTTACATTGCGCGCGGAGCAGAATAACCATGAAATAGCGTTGCCCCGTCCCGTGCCTTAACCCAATTCCAACAGGCCTGAACATGATGAATCCGAACCACACAAAATACAACGCGAACGCATCCAAATCTACAAGGGGTATTTCACTAATATTACCTTACAGAAAAATTAAGAACAGTACTAATTTTTGGCTGTGATATTTTTATTAATATAATAAATTGCTTTGAGTTAAATGCACCCGTTTGCCGCGGATGTAGTTTACGGCGCACGCACGTCGCGACGAAGCGGATGCGACGGACTAAAAGATTAAAGACAAACGGCAAGGCAAAAGCAATGCAAATGCAAAACTTTAAACTAGCATACAATTGCCAATTAATTAGACATATAATGGAATCAAATTTTGAACAAAGCAGATCCCAAAATATCCGCGATACGTTATTGTGTGATCGTGCTCGTGCCTTCCGCATTTTCAACAGAAGACGAAATTTCATGAACTACGGATTTATTTTCGAAACTAGAAGGGGAGGGAGAAGGTGACATTGACATCCTTTTGCTTAGTCGGTCACTTTCCTCTGAATTCCTCGACGAAATTGAATCAGAAGTTATCGCAGTGGATATCGGAATATAATCTAATCCAAGATAGGGATTTCCCAGATTCCGTTCCCTGGAGTAATTCCTTCGGATCGCAATCGTTTCCCGCAATTCGTCCAAATTCCTAGAAACGATTCGACATAAGGATTTATACATGGTGATCAGTTGTTCAGTTGGAGCAAATCAGAATCAATGGTAGTAAAAATGGGTAGGTTTTTTATTACCTCAATGGCATATTCCTGATGCTGTATGTTGGTCGGGTGTAAATCGAAGTGTTTTCAACTACAGCCGGTGGAGTTTCGGACTTTTCCAAACCCGTGAGAACCGGCTTTCTGCTTCTGATGTAGGACTCCATACTATCAGTTTCCTGAAAGATATATTACGATTTCTTACGGTCTAATCCCAAAAACAAATATTCACCAGTATTGAAATAAACACTTACCAATTTAAAAGGATTCGTCACAATAATGTTTCGGTCGCGAGCGAAAGGTCGACGTCGCGGAGGTAGCGGTGATGATGAATTTTGAAGCGAATCTTCTGAGGAAGTCGAAAGAGAATCCTTTTCCTTTGACATCTCAAATCTAGGGTCCCTTCCAGCTAAAGTAGGAGTTCCAATTCCAAGTCTTGCATTTGTGTTTCGAGAAAATGATTTCGGCAGAGATCCAGCTGTTTTGTAGGCTCTACTCTTTGGAAACCATTTGAGAAACTATACTATTAGTATTCATGGATTTTGCAAAGTAAATTAAACGTTTTTAATTACTGTTATTCCAATCGGTGTGCCCAAAGAGACCGAGCCATATCTTGCGGACTGCGTGTATGTCTGCAAATACAAGCAATGATTTCAATTTCAACTTTTCTGAACTTTTCGATTGTTTTACGATTACAACTAACCGGAAGACCTTGAGATTCCACCATTCCTGCCTGAGCACATGATTCTAAATATTGTCTTCGCGTAAATTTCGAACAGCCGACCATTTTGAATTAAAAATTAACTTTAATGTGTTTAATTTAATAATTTGCTTTGCAAACGTTCCTGGAGAAGAGCGCAGCGTGACGTGTATCCCACAGGCAAGTCCTGAAAAGAATGACGAAAAACACCATCTGTGTCCGGGTAGTGTATCAGACAAAATACCAGGGAATTCCCTGCAAAAGAAAAAAAATTGCATCCGCTTCACTTGCGAAGATGAAGGTGCATTACTATTTACATCATAGCTATATTTAACATATTTTTGGCAGGGGATCAGCTCAATCACTGATCGTCTGGATTGAAATACCTCTTAAGATTTCTTTCACACTTGAGAAGAGAAGAGGAGCGCGTCCCCGTTCATCCACGACCCACACCCACGCAGGGACTGTAATTCCTGAGCACCTGCTTCTTCTCCGGTTGGCTCCACTACTTCGCGAATTGCGAGTTTGCAACGGAAATTTGGGATTAGCAGCGTGTGGCGTGTGCACCAAGATTTATTTCTGTATATTTTTATGTCAGGGGCATTTGAAATGTGGATGCTCAGGATAAGTTTTCATCCTTCCAATTTCATGTTAATTTCTCCCCTCGATGATTTCAGGACAATCAATTCTATCAAGACTTCTCGAATTGTAATGATACACGAGTTGAGTTTCAAATCATTCCGTTTGGGGAGGACGTCCACTAAAATAGAAACCGTATAACAAAACGAAAACGAGCTAGCTTAAACTAGAACGCCATTTGCAACGTCAGAATTGAATTGTGATCTGACACAAGCATTCAAGTTAGTATTCAAGTAAAGATTAAGAAGCAGAGAATCTGTTTCTGATAATTGCCCTGCCCAACTCTTGTTTTCTCAAAGATATTCAAACACTCAAAATTTCAAACTTTGAACAATTTATTTCTTACGTTTAGTGTGCTTATCATAGGAGTAAAATCTAATTTGACGCAGCACAGATGTATAAAGCTATGCTAATGCAAAGGGTCCTCTAAATACGAAAACAGTTTTCTTATCTCTTCATCATACCAATAAATATATTCCCAGGACTATCTCGTCGCGGGATCGTTTTTGTGCTTCTCTTCGGTCTTCCCTCCTGAATGCATTTTAAAGTAATTTGGTGCTTCCATTAAAACAAGATTATTTAAAAAGCCTCCTTAAGCTTAATTTGACAACTGTGAAAATTGAACATCGAACGCGATGCACGGCGCTACTGAAAGGGGTTTTCGTTTCTGACGGGTGACCATGGATTATTCTGCGGTGCTGTGGCTGCTGCGGTGTTGAGATTCAACCCATTCTGTCCATTATGGATGTGTTGCAACTGTTGTTTCTCGCGGATCTCATTGATGGACGGTTTTAAAACATTATTTTGAATATGAAATGGATTAACGTTTTGATTTCCTGAGCCACCCGTGGAGAGCAAACTGAGTCCGGAGTGACTTTCAAAAGAAGTCGTGCTGAGGGCCGACGCCGAAGAGTTTCCAAAAACGGGGGTGGTGGATGCAGATTTTTGAAGCAAATTATCCAAATCAACTAAACCACTATTTTCGCCCAGAAATTGAGTTGGTGTTTTCTTTGCAAAGGATTGAGAGGGAGAAGTGGTGTTGCTGCGACCATTCGTGATGGGAGTTAAAAGTGTGCCTTGGTTTGAATCCAAATTGCTGTCCATTCTTTTCGACAGGATGTCAAATTCATCTTCTTCGGGGACAAATGGGCTCATGGGCGTTGCTCTCGTCCCGTTGTTTCCAGTAGTAGACATCCAAGGATCCTTTGTTGTGGCAGGTTTAACCATCCACGGATCTTCTGTCGAATCAAAAAATATTATATTGAATAAATTTTTATTGCAAAATTTTGTAATTTGTTGTCGGTTTTGTCGACTCACCTGCTCCATTGAGATTCAAGTTGTGGGATGGCGCTTTCCATGCATCTTCGGGTGAATTGATAGTGCTGTTTGGCGCAGATATATTCCAAACATCTTGATTTCTTGGCGGATGATGAGAACCTGGCGTTCCCCAAATATCTCCACCACCCAAATTGTTCACTCCATTCATCGGTGGCAAGGCCGAGGCACCGCCCAAGTCAACGTCCAATAAATCCAGGATGGCGCTGCTTGTGTTTTCCTTTTTTTTCGGCGGAGGAGGTGCTGCTTGAGTAGGCCTGAAGGAAATACAAAAATACAGAGTAAAACAAGCTGAACTAAAAGTGAAAATACGCAAAATCAATAAATGGTGCTTAGAGAAAATGCTTACGTCGTTTTGAATTCTTGTTCACTTTGTGAGAGGGCGAGTTGTAATCGTAGATCATCATTTTTCCTTCGTTGTTCCTCCTCTTCAGCTTCTTCCTTTGACATGGCCAGCGCTAATTGGAGTTGAAGTTCTTCTTCGCCTTGGGTTTGTGGTCGAGCATTTTCTATTTCGGGATTTCTTGGGAGGCGATGTCCAAGATTGTTTCTACTTTCACTCCCGTGGCCAAATCCATGAGAATGCATGACTGGACTTGTTGGTGACGGCTCGTTGGAGTCTGATGAACCAAAGGCATTCACGGTTTGCGCAAATCTGCTCAAAGGATCCACACTTTTAAAAAATACTAATTTCAAAACATTTCAACATTTTTGTACAAATGCACAAAAGTCTCTTACCGTTCTCGTGCTTTGAGAGCCCTTGCTCGTTCGTTCCGAAGTCTTTCCTCTGATGTCAATAGTGCAACTAATTGTTTAGCCTTTTCTCTAACATTTAGTCCCTGATCCTTGTTATCTTCCAAGTGCTGGAAATCCTTTAGTGTTTGAATTGCAAATATATTTTCTTTACATTGTTGGCCAACCTGAAATAACACAAATTTTAAAATTATTATTTCATTCAGCACAAATTCAAGCACTGAACCAACTTACCCTTTCTGAGCCAGTTTTGATCAAATACTCTAATAATACGAGTGATTTATACACATGCCGCCAATTCTTCCCTGAATCATTCAGTCGCTTCCATAACATTTCCATAATTTGGGCAAAGGCTTCAATATTATAAGTTAAGTCCGCAATTTCCGACATAATTGTGCTGGATGGTCCCCATGGGTCATTACTTGTTGCTTCCCGAACTTTTTTCTATTGCAAAGGATGTATTTTTAGTATCAATCAATCCAAATTCATAACCGTTATATTTCTCACCTGCGGATCTGTGTAATTGTGTGCAATATTCTTCGCCGCTCGGCGAAGTCCGGCCACTCCTTGCATCTTGGTTTTGCAATTTTAATTAATAATAGTCACGCTCAGATTTATACTCTCCTCTCGAGATCACAGGCTCGCTTCAAATATGATATGGATTTGTGAAATAGGCTCAAAATTTAGAGATTCAATTCGTTGTCTTCTGAGTTTCTCCTTATCCTCCCTTTCGTATTGGCACGTAGGAAACTGAAACTGTCCTTGGCTTGTAATGCATGTACTACAAACACATTTGCATTTCAATCTTCCTATTCTCTGGCGAATTGGGGTTGTTGATTTTTTTCCTTGTTGCGAAATTCGATTAGAAAAACGCGTCTGCTCCTCAGTAACGTGCTTGCTGCAACTCTTCCAAGGAAAAACCTCCTGCCTTGCTTGAATTCCTGAAACACAAATTACACAAACTGAAGGGAGTCATTAGAAATAAATTTGAAAATAATTGAAGGTATTTTCTACACTGGGTGACAAACGAGAATAAAATTATTTTGCCTGTCAATATGACGCAATCGACCACACCCGCCCCCGCCGCTCAACCCTCCACACAAATATTTGCCTATTAATGTATCCAAGTGTGCAATGAATATTTACTCAAAGACAACCGTAGGAAGAGAAAGGAGTCCTCGCAAAATACAATTCGCCATGCTGGCTGGCGCCACGCAAGCGAGCAAAAGCAGTAACACAGTACAATGCAATCCCAGCAGTCAGTCGCCGAGCACCCACTAAAATCCCAATTAATTGAACTGCAACTCGAAGACATATTGAGTTTTGCAGGGAAGAATGACGAGTCCCTTTTTTCATAATTGGAAGGGAGGGAGATGAAAGTTGTGTGTGACACTAACCTACCGGCAACGACTAAAACTTTACGGGCAAAAAAATTGCCTCAGGTTGAAGAGCCAATGAGCAGAAAGTTTGCAGACTAAACCGGCTTAAAATTTGCAAATGCAATGTCAAACTCATGCCTTTCATTCCTCATGTCTTGTTTAACGTTGACAAGTTTAGCGAAACTGCAAATGTAAACTACTAAGCACTGCAGCGAGCCAACCATGCTTGGTGTGACTGGGTTTATTTCTTTTGCGCATGAACACCTGTTTTGAGAAACCCAGTTTAAGTTAAAATTGAACCCTAATCAAGCTTTTCGAGAAACTAGCAACTAACACCTACGGACGTATGTGGCCAATTCTACTGAAGTAAAATTCACAAATGCTTATAAATTGAAGGCTTCAGCAGTTAATAAAAGTTAACTTCGGTTCTATTTAATTATAAATTTTCACCAGTACATTCTTGCATTTTCCTATAGCTGTAGCTGTATCAAATCCGCAGTTCCATTTCACTGCTGAAAACCTATTTGGGCCGCAAGCAATGTTAGTGCTTAAAAAATCAAGCGGATACGATCGAAATATTTAACTTAACATCACGCAACCCGAATCAATCATAATTGCTTTTTAATATCCACATTAGTGCGCCTTTTACCCGGATGCCCAGCCTGTGCTGGTGTGTAGTAGTGCATTAACTTTCCCACTTTGACTAATTCCCGTTTGTTTCAATAATGAGCTTCATCATTTCCTGCGCGTCTAAAATGAGTAGCACGAAACAGTCTAAGAAAAGTTTAGGTCGACTCAAATCAATTCAGTAGTAATTAATCATAGCCTATAATGCGTTACGTATTATCACTGTCTTTTTTTAAGAAGGGTTTTACGTCTGCTGTGACACTTAGAAAACTAACGATGAGCAATTAACAGATAAAACCAGTGCGAAAGAATGAATGAAAAATGCTATGATATGATCCAAGGTCAACATTAGCTTTGCAAATATCTTAACAGCTGCGTGGTATCGGGCAGTACCCTTGAACTTGCCTGATTCGAATTCAAAGAGATGAAATTTGAAACTTTAGTTTATACTTGATTAAGATTAGTCCACGTAAAATTGGGCCATGGCATAGGTGAATTTTATCCACTGGATAAGGTGTACTGGGGAAAGACTTACGCTGCACTATACCAAATCCATGGAATAATAATGTTGCACTCTAAAAATATGCACTTTTGCGGACTAACTGACAATGTGAATGTGAATTCAGATGGTTTGAGTGAACATGAATATTTAATCAATGGAAGTGCTTCATTTACTTAATGCAGCAGGTGGCCAGTCGGCTAAAACAAACATGACAAATCAATAGAAAAATTCTATCGATCCTGTGGTGATCCAGCCGGTCCACATTTCTGCATTGCATTTAATGTTTGCGATTAAAAACTGACTCATTTTTATCTTCTTGGATACCTTTTTTTACATTGAAAACAGTCATAACAAGACTTTTAAAAGTAACGTAACTGTCAGTACGGTTTCAGCAAACAGCATGGCTAACCGAGTAAGCGACACGAACATAATTTGAATTGAATTTTATTTTCCTGATTCCTGTCCTGTTGTAATTAATCAAAGCAACCACAGCACAACCGTAACCACAAATTTCCAAATGCAATAGTTAACACCTTAAATATCATAATACCAAACCGGTATTCATTGCTTATCATTACAACTACATCACCACCACCAAACTATAGTTTTCTAATTCTAAAATCTAAAATAGAATTTTGCTTAATTTACCAAGAAGTAGTTGGAACGAAATAATTACCTGAATAGACGACCAACTGCTCAAGTTAAACACCAACGGGACGGTCACAGCTCCGATCCTCAATTTAATTTAATTTGGTATAGCTTTGAGATGCATTCCCCAGTTCGTTGTCAGTCAGTGAACCGGAAGTTGGATGAATTAAAAGGAGCAATCACAAATTTAAATAAATTATTCTAATGAATAATTCATTAACTTCCCATGCAGCTTGCACTTGAACCAAAGTAATCCGCTTCCGTTTTGTCGCGTGTGTGTGGTGTCTGAGCTAATTAAAAACACTGTACGTCCGACTGCGAAAACGTCTACTTATCTAATCAGCCTTCTGCCTGGCCTCAGTTGGACTAGGCATTTAAACTAACCTCTGCAAAAATAACTAAGAAATAGTCGCCGTACGTGTGTAACGTATGGCTCGTGGGAATTAGTGGCAGTTGCTATGTTTATGCAGTGACGGACTACACACTTGCGTACTAGTATTTCCTTCCTAGAAGTTTAGCAACGATAACGCGATAGATTTACTGGGAAATAGAGGAACCACCAACATACACTTTGTGTGAGTGTGTGACGGGCGACCGGATGAGAAAAATTTAAGACGGTTTATTTATGTGCTGAGGAGACGCATGGATTTGGCAGCCTTGCACCCAGCACACTCTCCCAGCACTTCTTGCAGGCACAGCAATTCTTACGGTTCCTCCTCACCTGATGCCAACACCGTCCACAACATTTCCTCCACGGAAATCTCAAGTTCCCGAATTTAAGAATCCCAGGAAGAGGTACTAATCTGAATTCGGAATTCTGATTCTTTAATTTTCAAAATTTTCATTTCTGTGTAGGAATTGCAGTTAGGAGTTACGCCGAATGTATTTGAGATGTTGTAATAGCAGTAGTTTTTTTTATTTCTTTATTAGTGATTTGGATTTAAATAGCATTATATTTAATACGGTCCGGTCTCCGTCCGTTCGTTGATAACAGTGTTAGCGTACCACTTATGAATTTGACCATAATAATGACATTCATTAGCTACTATTCATTAAATAATAGAAGAAAACCAAATTTTATTGGTAACTGCTACTAATATAGTAGTTGCCATACATGACACAGTATACAATTATACATCAATTAATTCAGGTTAAAAAATAAACGGTGCTGCTTATGCAATGGAGTACCCAAAACTGAGTTAATTTGGGGGATGCAGATGCTAGTTTAGGATTTGGTATACAGACAGGATACTTGACAATACGACTTATAACATTATTTTATTAGTGACTTAAATGACATATAACTTTTATGAAATTAAAGCACTACTTAGTTTAAATTTATTAGATAAGATTGGCCCATTCGGAGAACACACTGTGAAGTGAAACAATGATTTTTGAAGCAAAAGCGTTGTTTGTTCATATTAGTAGATATTTTTGAGGACGACGGTCTGTCTGCTCGTTTGAATGAAGACAGCGTTTCGACTAAAAAAAATTCGGTTTTATCATAAAAGATGGATTGCATTTTGGAACTGAACTAGAGCGGGTGTGATGATGGTATGAATGACTCAATTGTGCAACTGTAAACTACATACCGTAAATCTTCTATTAGAAGCCGAGACTTCTATTTAAAATCGTCGACTCCTCGAGGGGGGGCTTGTATTAGGGGGTAGGCTTCTATTAAGGGGAGGCTTCTAATAAATAATTTTAAGCTTAAAGTAGTATGTGCTGGTGCAAGACACCCGCGGAATGGTAAAGAGCGAATGGAACATAGAAACACAGGGGGCTTGTATTAGGGGGGAGGCTTCTATTAGGATGGGGCTTCTACTCCCAGAATCCACACACAGGCGGGGCTTGTATTAGGGGTGAGGCTTCTATTAGGGGGGAGGCTTCTAATAGAAGATTTACGGTATTGTAGCAAACCATTATTGTAAGAGCGAGTTGCGGATTGCGGATGAACGGATGAGCCTCACATGTAGATGAAATAAAACGGTTCTGCAACTTGTCGTCCATCGTCTTTAGTTATAAAAATGAAAAGACAGATTTTAGGGGACTTTACTCATCATTTGGATTTTGGATATCATATGCAAGGGTGCAACACAAATGTGTATGCATAAAAAGGACTTCAACGTTCTTATATCTGAAGTTCAAAGGTCTGACTTCAACTTGAAGAACATTTATCTTCTATAATTTGAGGTTCATTGCTTCACTACACAACATCACGACCACGTTTGATTGCGTTTGCTCAGCCAGTGCAGTTAGTAATAAGGGAATCTGTATTGGCTTAGGTTAATTCCTGTTAAAATTCTGGTTGTATATATTTTTGCAAAATGTGTGGTGAAAACATAAACTTATGCAAATTTTGTGTAGTTTTCTCGTTGATCACATTGTCGTCATTGACAGAAGGAACCCTCCTCAATTTCAACACCCCGGCCAATTATCCAGAGTCAATTAACATATTTCCAAACTATAGTGAGGATGGTCCAGGGGAGGCCTTGTTCCTCACACCATTTATACAGGCTGGAAGAATCCAAGAAGCCAAGGCCCTGGCGTTGGTTCAGGATTTGGGAGACATCCAAAGTTACAGTGGATTTTTTACAGTTAATGCGGAGTACAATTCCAACATTTATTTTTGGTTTTTTCCGGCAGCGGTAAGCAAAAATATGGCATTTGGATTTTAAATTTGAATTTGCTAATTACATTAATTAGCGATGCTCATTTGTGGTGATCAGTTTAATCCGGCCGAAGCGCCAGTCGTAGTCTGGCTTCAGGGAGGACCCGGCGGCTCATCACTTTTTGGTCTATTCACGGAGCACGGTCCATTTTCCGTAGATGCAAATAATAATTTGAATTTGAGGAGTACTGCGTGGACTCTGACGCATTCCGTGATTTATTTTGATAGTCCGGTTGGAACGGGTGAGTTCGTTTGTATGGACTTATTTGTACAGGTCCATGCCAAATTAAATACTCGCAAACTCTGTGCAAGTGCAAGCTTAGTAGTTTACTAGTCAAATATCAAAATTTAAGGCTTAAGAAGTTGTAAATTTCACAACACTTAATTCCAGGTTTTAGTTTTACGGACCATGAAGATGGCTACGCCAGGAACCAATCTGACGTTGCACGGGACCTTTATAATGCACTGGAACAATTTTTTACACTTTTTCCAGAATTGAAGGCCCGGGATTTCTATGTGACTGGAGAATCATATGCAGGTGAGAAAGTGTAGTCAGCTTGATTTGAACCAGAACAAATCCCAGCCCACAGCTCATAGTGCATGGAAATACGAGTAAAATTTCTAATTTGCTATAATTTCACACCCACGCACTCGCTTGTTTAGGGAAATACGTTCCTGCGCTAAGTTACAAAATCCACACGGAGAATGCCAATTCTCCGAAAGTGCGAATGAATTTGAAAGGACTGCTCGTAATTGATGGATTGACGGATCCTATCTCCATGATGTATTACGGGGACTATCTGTATAACCTTGGTTTGTTGGATCATCATCAGAAATCACATTTTAAGAGAGAAGAAAAACGAATTCGACACTGCATTAAGAAGAAGCAGTGGTTGGAAGCATTTAATGTAATCTGCAAATTTTAAGCACTAAAAAGCACCTGTGCAAATGGAAACCAATACAACTGAATATTTTTTAAATAATTTTATTCAGATTTTTGACACCCTGATTCTCAGCCCTGGCTGCTACTTCGAAAACATTACCGGACTCAATTTCCACTACAACATCTTGATTGCTTCCACTCCACCAGAAGCTGATTACTTCCACGATTTTGTTCAACTGAACAACGTACGTCGTGCCATACATGTGGGCAACACAAATTTCACGGATATGGGAAAAGTAGTGGTGAAATATTTGAGGGAGGATGTACTAAAATCCGTTAAACCATGGCTGGAAGTACTTCTGGATGCGGAGGAATCCTACAAAATATTATTTTGTTCTGGACAATTGGACATTATTGTCGCAAATACGCTGACAGACAACATGCTACGACATTTGGAATGGAGTGGAGCTAAGGAATTTGTAATTGCAAAGAGAAGAATTTGGAGAAAAGGGAAAGATGTAGCTGGCTATGTGAAAACAGTAAAGAATTTTACACATTTGCTCATTCGAAATGCAGGACATATGGTTCCAACGGATCAGCCTAAGCATGCTTTTGACATGATCACAAAATTCACGGATGGTACTTCTTTTGCTGTAGGAGTTGAGGGATTTAAGGGTGCGACAGGGCACGGACTCCCAGCTAATTTATAAATTCATTCAGTTTTTGGATTATAAGTTTTATCCTGAAGAATGAATATGAATACTCAGAATTCAGTTACAAGTAATACATTCAGTTATATACAAAGGCTTACCACATTATTTTATAAAAATGTACTTAGGAAAATTGCTAATCTAGATGTCACTGCTTAACATTAATACCATTTAGTGAAAATAAATAATTACATGTAGTAACAAGTTTATCCAAGTTTAGTAGTGGTAATGATAACACTTGAATATCTCAAAAGTTATACAAAATTGAAAACACCGTGGCGTAATTGAAAAGCCGCATGCAATAACAATGCTTTAAAGAATCACTTTTCGGTTTATGAATGTGTTGACAACTCTTAAAATTGAGTTTCTGGTGTTTTGCAAATTGAGCATCTCTTTCAAATCAGTTGAATAATTTTGCCTAATTTTGAGATATGGGGTAGTAAATTTGATCCAGTTGATTTTTTCGAATTGCCTGGAAATAAAGAATTCACTTTAAATTGTGTTCAGTCAGTCGTTCAGTGTGAGAATGGATATAGTGGATATGTGTAATTTTGGGCTGTGTGAAATGCAAAAGTACTTCGATTCTCCACAATTTCAAAATTTTAAAATACGCTTAATATTTCTTCTTCGTGGTTTCTTAATTATCTCTACTGATATGGATAAGCTGCATACTAATAATCTAATTTAAGACATATGAAGTACAAAATTCCAAAGTAACAACATTGCCAGTCTACATTTGCCAATTATAGACAGATAAACTATAGAATTTACCAAGTTCTGCGACCAAATCAGGTTTTAATGAAGCCATTAGTGTTAATCGTTTAATCAAATTGGTTTCAAGTAAGTTAATCAAACCTACTCAAAATCACAATAAGTTATTAGCATTGCCTAAATACAAACTTTGAGTCAGTCACAGTCGCATGCATTCCTTGGATTTGCAATAATTATGAATCACGTATTCCAAAAACTTAGTTACAGCACAGCAATGGCAATAAGGAAAATTACCATTCATTCCATTCCATTTCACCTCCATTTGATTTAGTGCCATTGGACACACATTCACACGAAGAAGGAACGAACGACACACATTCATTTTCTCCGTCCAATAATTCCCATAGTCCATCTTAATGATACATCGTTCCACCGCACCGCCAAGGAAAGTGGAACGAAAACCGGAAAGAGAAAGCCCTTCGCTCGCGTGCCTTGAGCCCTGAAGCCGATGAGACCGGAAGTTCTCCAGGAGTGATAAGGACGATGGACATTCATCATAATCGTCTCGCTATGTAATTGGCTTATTGCATGCATAGAAGTCATCCATGAAGCCCGGGTCAGGGAGGGATTCTCAACAACCAAGTCCACGCGCGTATATGCCAGAAACTTAATAATACCCGGGCAGACATGGACAACAACATGGCATATGTACGACGTACGACTCAATATTGATCAGCGAAACAATTCGCGTGTCATTCGCCCTTATCCTGTCTCCGAGCTTCAAGAAAGCCCCCGTCGTACAGTACAGTTCACCCCCACGGATCCTTATCCCAATGATAAATCTGCTTCTACTGAATTAACTGTTCTTCGTCATTCCCAGGTCAGAAGGACGCGACGCGAGCGACGGCACAGATACGACGCAACGGACTTTCTTCGCTGAACCGCTCCGGTGTAATGTAAATCTAATGGCAAGGAATGGCTTCGCCTTTCTTTTCCCGCTTCCGGCCATAGTAAATGTTCGAAGGAAATCCTCGGGGCATGTGGCATGTAGTTATGCTGTAGGGTCACGTCAAGTGGATTGCAGGAAATAATACAAATGCAATGGTTAAAAAAATTGGGTTAGTGAAATTTGTATTTGTGGTTAAATGGAGTTTGAATTTAAAAATATAATTATATTATGGTTTTACATTAAAAATTATGTGTTGGGTACAAACCGAAACCAGATGGTCATAATCAATGTATTCAAATAAAACGATACGAAGATATCTAAATGTAGTGAATTTTGGACTTATTCCTACCTGAGTTTGCAATGATGTTAATATTGAAAATAACATTAAAATTTTTCGACTTTAAGGAATGAAACGTACAGACTGATGATGACGTCAACTGGGAATCAGGTTGGTATTACTAGTATTTTGTATTAAATAATAATTAAATATTTTGACATCGAAATCATAAATTTCTTCCGAATATTTAAGCAATTGAAAATAAACCCACTCCTCCGGGATTTGGATTTGAATATTACGGTAATTGTGTGGGATCGGATAGGTGTTACGAGGGTTTGCGTGACTGGATTTTTATCGCCGTCGTCCATTTGCCCTCTCTCTTTTATTATGTACAAAATCACGAGATCTTCTCATCAAGTACTACTCCCCCTCCTCCTTCCCCGATAAATCATAACGGAGTCCGTCCTCATTACCTTACCTTCCTTCTCACAGACATTCAACCCACAACTTCGACCTCATTTTTATCTCTCAGTTTCATCCGATTACATAGAATTACCTCCGTTGTTCGGGGAGTGGGAGTCGGAGTCGAACAGTCAAATCCGACATTCGGAGCGAGTAAATGGGAATGGGAATATAATATTCCCAGGCCAGTTATCATCATGTCCTCAAACTCCACTCACTCAAATGTCAAATGTGC
>JAAXYW010000297.1:0-44563 GCA_036851895.1 Orthonychiurus folsomi
TCGTTGAACATCTCAATTCATTAAGCAATAAGTAAATTTCAAACCGACGCGACACGTGGATACGTCGTAAAATTAGCAAAATATTGTTGTAATACTTCTTTATTTCAATATAATTGCGACACTTGTTTTCATTTAGCAATGAACACGTCGTGCGTTTGTATCTGATTTCTTAGACGATTTGCATTTATTACATTTCGTTGAATCCATTTTTATAAAATAAAATCTTTATCTACTTGTGAGCTTGTGACGAAGAAAAAGTTCAGATTTCATCATCACAAATGTTATTAATCCGGGTTAAGTAAGGAAAATAGTTTTAAATGAAACTGTCGTGGTAGATTTATTCAGAGCATGAGATCACATTTTGTAAGCACGGAGATCACGACCTAAGGTCAAATCAATATCGCATTTCCTTTTTGTGGCGCACAGTGGCTGAGGATTGGGATGGGGTGTGTCAGTGTATTTGCAAATTGCATTTCAATTTAGCATAACTTGCAAAATATTAAATAACGTAAGAAAAACTGCAAGGCATGATAGTGTACTTGCCGCCAAACATGGAAACATGTGCATATAAATCAAATATGAAATTTTGAAAGCATTAATTTGTGGTAGCTGTAATAAGGCATATACGCCAAAATCTTGCGTTGTTCTACTCCACCCATTAAATTTGCACTAAAATTAAATATTGCAATAGTACGAAATTCAGTGCTCAAAATTCCTGTTGAATATCTTCATAATTTAAGCAGTCATAGTCGATTAGATTAATATGCTTGTGGTTTATGTGATTCCAGATGCGTCGTAGCGTCAATCTCACTTAGTTTAGTCACTCTACGGATGCCATTGGTTTAATTAAATACCATTAACTACTGGGAGACGGATGTGACAAAGTCTCCTGTTTGTGTTTAAAGTTCTTGGACATCCTTCACCTATAAATAGGTCAATGTCCAATTTATTGAACATTTCATTCAAAGTTCTCTTCTCTTTCAACTTGATTCAAGCGTGGACTGCAAGCTATTTTCCAAAAGGAGGAATCCATACACTACACTCCCTCTGATATTTAATTCAGTTTATATTGCATCGGGTGTAACATGTGGTACTTTAATTCCACAATAACGTATTTAATTTTAGATTATTTGTACCGTGGGGGAGAACTGGCAAATGATTTTACGGTGGATACAACATACGGAACAGTGCGAGGTTTGAAAAGTGCCGTGTCAAGGAATGCACAAAGTTATTTCGAATTTCTTGGGATTCCTTATGCTCGTCCACCAATCGGGGATCTACGGTTTGCGGTAACTGAAATCCAAACGCATTTCTTAATTATTACACATTTTTTGTTACTTAAAAACTAAATTAACATTAACTGTTATGTCCAGCCACCCATTCCACCTTACACTTGGGATGGAATCCTAAATGCCACTTCACCCGGAAATCGATGTCTGCAGATCAGGATTACGACAAATTCCAAACTGGGAGATGAGGATTGCTTGAATTTGAATGTGTACACAAAACGGGTGAGTGGAATTGGGTAATGTTGATTACAATTATGTCCTAATGAAGTTGAGTGGAAATTCATTTCTGGATAGATTCAAACAAGCCGGACACATAAACCCTTGGACAATCTACATCCGGTCATTTTCTATGTTCATGGAGGTGAGACATTTTAAACGGGACACTATAAAAGTATTGATGATTATTTCATTAAGCAACATCTAAAAGTCAAAGGCAAATGGTTGTGTATTAGTGATAAATTGCTATTGAATACCGCAATCTACTTTAGGGTTTTTTATGGCTGGAAGCGCGGATGTCTTCGGGGCAAAGTATTTCATGGACGAAGATGTGGTATTGGTCACCGCCAATTACCGTGTTGCATCTTTGGGTAAAGACATTTTTTGTAAATATAAAGTATTTTACATCCTTGTAATTCGATTGCTTCTAATTTCTGGAATAGGGTTCCTCAATATGGGAACAGAAGACGTTCGTGGGAACATGGGTCTCAAGGATCAGGTCATGGTGCTAAGGTAAGTCAACACGTCAAGAGGATACGTGATTGTTCGTTTCTGTTTTTTCTACTATTAATGAACAAAATGGAATACAAACCATGATTTTAGCAATCTATTTAATTACCATTAGGTGGATTCAAGAAAATATTATGTTCTTTGGCGGCGATCCAAATTGCGTCACTATTATGGGTAATTTTGTTTTACTCAATTTGGTATATCAAATGTGAAATATAATTGTAACCTTGATTGAAAAAGGCGAAAGCGCAGGCGCAGTGTCAGCGTCCTACCACATGTTATCCCCGTTATCAGGGGGATTATTTCACCGCGTCATAGCACAAAGCGGCAATTCCTTGGCGCCATGGGCGTTGAACCTAAACCCAAAAATTCAAGCTGCGCGCTTTGCAGAAAGCTTGAACTGCACGAGAAATTCTTCAAAAGAAACTGTGGCTTGTCTTAGGAGTTTAGACTCTAATACATTGATTGAGGCACACCGAGACGCATTGGTAATTGACAAATTGAATTGTACACAAGAATGCAATTAATAATTGCCCTACATGTTAATACGCATGTTAGTATCATCTTGAAGATCACCACACGCTCTTCCGTCCCTCTGTCGAAATAGGCTCAGATGAGTGGACATTTTTAAATGATACGCCAATTAACATCTTGAGGAATCACGGCAGCTCATCTGTGCCCCAAATGTCCGGTGAGCAGAAATTTGTCGAATTACACTCCAATATCAAATTATTATACCATACTAATTTTGACACATTATTTTTGGATTTAGGTGTAAATTCGCGTGAAGGGTTACTTTTTGCGCTATGTAATTTGTCTAAATTTTAAAGTACATCAAGGAAAAATAAAAGAATTTAAATTAATATGTGGATATAGCCATTACAAGAAATGAGACAAAACGGAATGAGCTGAACGCAAACTGGAAAACCAAAGTCCCGGTTGCATTTGACTTCAACAATAATTCTCGAAAGGACGAGATCTGTCAGAAAATATGGGATTTCTATTTCGGAGAAGGAACACCGGAGATCACAGAAGATTCATGGCCAAATGCAACAGACATGATGTCCGATTTCCTTTTCTTCAATGCTCTTCATGAGGCCGCGACACTTTATCAAAATGGCGCTGTGCAAAATGCTTCTTTGTACTTGTATTATTTCGATTACCAACCGGAATTTAGCTTAGGAAAAATTGCGTTTGGAATGTCGGGCTCACTTCCTGTCATGGCTGACATTGCCGTCTCGGTGGGAGTCAGATGGTTCAAGAGCGTATTGGGCAGAAGCGATACTAGCTATGGTAAAATTAATGGCAAATTAATACTCAAATTTGAATTTAAAGTAATATTTAAAAATGACTTTCCCAGGCTCGGCTCACATGGATGAAGTATTTCTACAATTTGCTATGCCATTTCAGAAAGAACATTCCGAAGGCACAAAAGATTATGAAGCGTCAAAGAACCTAATAAAAATGTGGACATCATTTGCGAGAGACGGGTGATTAATTAGTTGAGAAATTGCATACGCACCATACGAATAGATCACAGTTTTATGTTTATTTTTTTTGCAGGAAACCAGATGGAATCCACACAGAATGGCATCCCATCCAACAAGGGCAAACCAATAAAACACTGCAGTACATGAAACTGGATCGACAGATGGAATTTATTGATGAGCCATTCCAAGAAAGAATGCAATTTTGGCATTCCCTAAATTTAAAACAACATGTTTAGTAATTAGCTGAATTGTACTTTTAGTGGTCATAGGTCATATTTTTTATATTTAGATGAGATTAAGTCACTCGTTTTGTATCTTTGATAACTTCCAAAAGTTTGCAAAAGAAATTAGCAAATGCATTAAAAGTATACATGGTTTTGGCGTATTCATGTGGTGTACAAACTTTCCAATTATCTGTTAACCGAGCTTACACAAATATAAATTGTGAATTCTTGAAATAATAAATCCCAAAACGACTAGTATATTACTTATGTATGTCAACATTTCTGAATCGGCTTAATTTGAAAACATAGCATTAGCTTGTTGACCCTGTCATCACCATGATTGCAGTTTGCCTTGTCATTCAATAGGAAACTATTGTCTTCCTGAAATAGAGGCGAAGGCGAAGCTGGCTGCGTTTCGTATATATTTCAAGGGCACCCAGTTTTCCAGTTAGGTAAATAACGCAAGCAAGATTTGAAGTTTAAGTGTGTGTGACTAGTTTTGGGCCAGATTATTCATGTGTATTGCTAGTAATACGATTTACAATGTAGACCTGCATAGTAAAATGTGCAGATAGAGATAACCCACGACGCTATAATAAGAGCTAAACAAAAAAAAATCCATTCTATTGTCGTAGCGTACTACTTTAAATAGAAGCCTGTTTAATTAGAGGGTTTGTTCTCATTCAACGACAAAAGTGGAAAGTGATAACTTAGTAATAGGCCGCAAAACGCGGAACTATTTTGATTATATTTAGCAAGTACATTTTCGTGAGAGTTGGTTTCTTTTTCATGTCAAACTTTTAAACATTCCAACACAAAATGTACTACAGTGGAAGTACTTTTACGTTTGTAGCGATTTCTGTGACTATGTTATCTATTGTGTTGTACAAAATAATACCTGCTTTTACTAGTGGCCATATATTTGTCAATACAAGTTATGGTAAATTAGAAGGATACAGCTCAATATCGAGGGAGGGAAAAATTTACTTTGGATTTCGATCAATCCCGTACGCATCTCCTCCAATCGGAAACCTGCGATTTCAGGTAACAGACATTTGAAATTGTTTTGATTTTTAATGCTTAAGTGTCGTGCAGGTTTAAACTGTGGATGTTATTTTTCAGTCCCCAATAATACCACAGAAATGGAACGGAACCAGGGATGCATCTGCGTTTGGTTCTATGTGCACTCAAATAAATTTAGTAACCGGATTAATATCGGGAAGCGAGGATTGCCTGTTTCTAAATGTGTACACACCAAATCTAGAGGTAAGAGTTGACATGTCCAATGCTCGTTGATTTGTTTAGTCAAATTAGACATTTTTTTCTAATTCATTGTTTTAGACTGAAGAATCCAAGGATTTGAGCGAATCAAAACCGCTGTTACCGGTTTTATTGTTCATTCATGGGGGTGGTTTCCTTTCTGGACATTCAGAACATGGTGCAGACTATTTGATGGACGAGGATGTAGTTCTAGTCACAATTAATTACCGTCTTGGTTCATTTGGTGAGTTATTATTGAGACCTGAAGCTCAGCTCACCTGTAAATAATGGTCTTTAATTTTTTTGCAGGATTTCTGAACATGGGAACAAAAGATATTCGAGGAAACATGGGACTCAAAGATCAAAATATGGCGCTCAGATGGGTGAAAGAAAACATTGAATATTTTGGTGGTGACCCAAACCGTGTCACCCTCGTCGGCATATCTGCAGGATCGGCCTCAGTTCACCTGCATACACTTTTCCCTATGTCAAAAGGTTATTTGGATCTTAAGATACTTGGAGAAGGGAGTAATCTGTCAATTATTATATTGTGGTCTGCAGGATTATTCTCTTCGTTTATTGCTATCAGTGGAACGGCGCTACACCGATGGGCATTTGTCAAAAGACCCATTGAACAAGCGAAGTGGTTTGCAGAAAAAATGAATTGCTCAGTTGACGAGCCGAAGGCCCTGCTCCATTGTTTACAAGCACTTCCGGCTAAAAAAATCTGTGAAACGCATGCTGCCAGTGTGGTATTTCTCTCATAGTTTCATAAGCACCATAAAACTTACACGGTTTAATATTTAATATTTATAATTAAGGAGGAATTTGTCCTTCCTGAGAATCGATTTGCACTGTTCGCCCCAACAATGGAGGTCATACAAGATAATGACGCTTTCATAACAACTTTCCCTGCGAAGTTAACTGTTGGGAGCACGAACAATATTCCTGGCGTGTTTTCAACGGCAGACGGAGAAGGCTTAGTGTACACATACGGTTCGTTGATTAAGTTTTAAATATCCCGGTGGATCTGTTTTTGTAATCCAGCTAAATTCCTTTTCAGCATTATTCTTGAGCGAATCGTTAAGGAAAAAACTGATGTATAATTGGAACTACAGTGCGCCAATCCTGTTCGAGTACGATCATTTACCTAACAACGATACGCGCAACGAAATCTCTACACATATTCGTGAAAAGTACTTTGGAAATAAAGAAATCCGTTTAGAATCGCCGGATAGCATTGCTCGGCTTTTCTCCGACTCAAGGTTTTTTGAGGGAGTCCATGATTCCGTCAAGGCAGCATCCGTGTCCTCTCCTACCTACGCCTACCTCAATACGTATCAACCGGTGTTCGGTTTATCTGACGTTATTTTTGGAATGTCATTGAAGCTTCCAGTGATATTTGACTTGATTCTTTCATTTGGGCATGCCTTGTTGACGACGGACAGGAGCAGGCCGAGTGATAACCACTATGGTAATCTTGCTTAACTAATATACAGTTGTTTAATTTGCAACCCAGCTGGACTTTATGCTAAAATGTTATACATGATAAACCCATAGGAGCAACCCATGGCACTGAAGAAAACCTACTATTTAGCAACTTTTTAAACAAATTGCTTGCCAGTAAAGAAGATATTTATTTCTCAAAGCAGCTCATACGAACCTTTGCGTATTTCGCAAAGCATGGGTAAGAAATCCTATCACACACTCATGAATGTTCTTGAGTTTGAATTTACAAAACATAATTGCCTTTGTTACAAATGCAGTGAACCCCCAGAAAATTTACACTGGCCTGCCGTAAAGTCTAACCATCCAATCAAATTTATGAAATTTGGGAGCAAATCAGAAGTAATAAACGACCCGCTTCAAAAGCGAATAGAATTTTGGAGAAAACTCCAAAGCAAATATAATTTTTGAGGTTTAAGAACAATAATTCACATATTCAAATTAGTATTTATGTACATCTAAGCACGACAATCCAGCATTGCCCTTATTATAATTAAAGCAAAGTTCATAGTTCACAGTTAGCACACGTATTTCATTATTGATTATTGTACGTTGCATTTCTTATATTATATTTTAAATCATTAAAGCTTATAGAAAATTAAGCATTACGCGTTCACAGCCTGGCACAGGCCAGGTGAGTGATGTATCTCATTAAATAGCTCACACCTACACCTGCTACAATCACAGTGAAAATAATAGTGGTCTTTGAGGAATTCTCCTCGAGAAACAATTCCAGCTGAAATGTCCCCATAATTTGTACTTATAATTTCTCCACGAGCAATATCTCTAGCTGCAATAACTTGTATCCCAAATTGTAAACTATTGTCCGACTCACACAGGGTTTCCACAAATTCCCGAAATGTATTCGGCGTACAGTCATGGTTGAACAGGCTTGCTTGAGTAAACAATAATGAAGCGTATCTGCAATAAATTATTAAAAGCAAATTAACATAGCATATCCCAGACTATAATAAGTAAAAGTAAAAATATGACAGCCTACCTGCCAACATATGGAAAACCATTAAATGTATTAATAGACACAATTCCAACCATTCTTTTTACAATATCTTCATCAAATCCAGTTAAGTTGCATCTGTCATGAATAAATTCCAGAACGTAAGAAGTTTCATTCAAAGCAAAGCAGTCGTCTCCCCTTGGTCCACTATGTGCTTCTAAACAAAGAATTTGTTTCCATGCGTTGCTATTTTTATCACGAATCAGTAAGCACCGAAGGGTTTCCAGTGCTAAATGCTCCATCATAGTTTTCTTAGGCCGGAATTGCACTTTGTTTTTCTCCAGTATCCCGCATTCGTAGTTTGAATGTTGAGGTGCCTGGAAAACATAAAATGCACATAATTGAACGTACTCACGCATACATTTGCAAATTAATACTTTAATACACAATCAAATCAATTACCGCAGTGCAGACTTCACTGCAAATAGGCCATCGACATCTCGTACATTTTTGTGAATACGCCAAATCCTTGTAACATGCTAAACAGTATGGACTACGGTCCGGCAAACCATACGCAGAGACGGACGTCGCAATCTCTTCAAAAATAACTTCTCCTTGGAAAATCCGTTTAGCTGCCACATAGTAGTTTCCACAATTTTGACTTTGGCAAATTAGAAGTCGAGTAGAATATGGAAGGAACTGGACAGTTCCAATATTTCCATTAACATCTGGACGGATGCTGGATTTTTCAACCTTTGATTGAACTTCCCGATTAGCCAATAAGGCCAGCTCTTCCGCTTCAAGCATGGGCGGACAGACCTCTACTTCAGACTTCCACTAAAGTAATTCAACTAAAACTGAAACTTTAACTTTAAAGCTGCCTAAATCGGATGGAATGGGCTAATCCTAAACTCTACAACTGAGAAAGTTACGCGGGGATACGGTTCGGCCTGGCAGCAAGAAACCGGCTTTCAATAAGGCAACCAAAATCCGATCCACATGCACACGTGCTATGCTTTACGTAATTGGAAATGCCAGCTTCAGCGCAGCGAGTTTTTTATGCACCTGTCCCCATTCACGTTCATGTTCCCATTATATGCAGCCAAGGGAAATGAGGGGTAAATGATGACAACACTAAAAAATGGAAGTTAACTGTGAGTAGTAGTTAACTGTCATAACTGTCAATACAATGTTTTACTTAAATTAGAGGATCTTTACACTAATATTTTAAGCAATAACATTTTACTACTTTTGCATAGAGCAGCTGTTTGTAAAAGCTCTTTTAAAGACGCCTGCTAGTTTTAGTTGCAGCTTTGACTTTAGACTTTAGCAATATACTGTACATGGAAAAGGACAAAGGAGCTTTCTATAGGTTTGGATTTCATTAAACTAGTATAGATTAAATGCCAGAATTGTATTGGAAAAAATTCCAATTTCGACGTCTGCATGTGTAACTGCTAGCTCACCTACATATCTGTCATGAAAAAGAAAATCCTAAGATCTCCAGGAGTTATGCAGTGAGTATTGGCTTGTTTGCACTCTGTATCTAAATTGGTTATTGCCGACAACAAAACGTAGTTAATGCTTTTTCCAAGGCGGAAACCGCGCACCGCTACCCTACACGCGCACACGCCCAGCCACACACACCGCACGCCGCGCGTAGCAACGCATATGCCATGCAAACAACGGAAAAGTACTGACGCCTTGGTATGCGTTTACCCCCCCCCCCCCCTCAAAAACCTTGTGGGCGTTGGATCTCGGAAACGGTGCGTCGGATCGAAAAAAGTACCGAAACAAAAAAATTGATTTTTGCGAAAATGAAGGGGACTTCATTGAGTTTTTTTCAAAATTTTGCTCAGAGCTCGAGCTAGGGCGTTTTAAACATGAAAAATCAAGTTTTGAGGCAAAAGGAGGAACTTTTTATGGAGCTTTTTTTTCAAATTCGGATTCCCCTTCCAACGACACCCCAAATCGAATACGAACATGACTTTGGCGGAGGACGAAACGGCTGAGCTATGGGGCTTTGGAGTTTGTGTGTATTGGCATGGCCCATGTTATAACTCCATAAGGCGTGTGGCGCGGCGGTGCTGTGTTACTAGGGTGGTCTACGCATGACGCGAATAAATAATTTTATCGAAAAAACGTTAAAAAGAATGAAATAAAAATATCATTTGGAAAAGAATGGTTCCAAGGCGGAAGGCATCCATGCCCGATGAAAAAAATAAAATAATTTCTAAATTAATTTAAAATACAAAATTTCAAAATAGTTTTGATTTCCGCCGTGGTTTCGCCGATCACTACTAGGCATGCAAATTTTATAATGTTGTTCGAATGTTCTGATGAAACGTTTGTTGCGATGCTGTTATCGTAAATGATCGAGTAGAACCCGGGTCCAAATACAGCCTGAAGTTCAATACAACTAGGAAGCCATTTATAACCCTGTTATGAATTGGTAATCTCAATGGGGGAATATAATGACCGGAAAATTCTATTTTGTTGAAAAGTTTTGATTGGAATGAGTTATTTGTATATAATCCGGGTCCCTTTATAAGCCCTCGGTTCAAATAGAGCCTGGGGCTCCATTCGATCATTTGCGGTATGCACTAACCACAACTGTACCTGTAATCTACCTGGGTTTCCAAAAATTTCTTCGGCTTCGAAAAATTCTGCAATTTTAGAAGTTTGCCAAATTTGGGTTTATCGGTGATTAGCAAATTCGATCGATTAGAACTTTTTGATTTTAGTGTCTATCCTCGGTCTTTCATATTTTCCTTCTATGTGTAACCATTACTTTTTGTTTATATGCGAGCTCAAAAGTCCATCAGTGTACCACTTAAGAATTTGACCGAATAATAAAGACATTATCATATCATCCAAAATTACATAGTGTGGGGTCGGCAAAACCACGGCGGAAATCAAAACTATTTTGAAATTTTGTATTTTAAATTAATTTAGAAATTATTTTTCAATAAAAAAATTATTTTATTCTTTTCATCGGGCATGGACCCCTTCCGCCTTGGAACCATTTTTTTCCAAATGATATTTTTAGAAGCACGTACAAGTGTATCACTTACAACCCTTGTAAACTGCGGCGTCTATACACAATTTTTACAATTTAATTACGTTAAATTGAATAGGACACGTCGGTGTGTAGTAAAGTAAACCGGCATCCAAAAGTTTGTTAAATAATTATCACTCAATTGAACTTTCAATTTCTCTAGATGTAAATTATGCATTATTTGTTGGTAAATAAAGCATTGAATGCTGTGCGCTTGAATTGTGCAAGCCTTAAGAAGACGTGATGATATTGTAAATGTAGTTCATGCATACATTTTTGCCATTAAACTTCCTTGTTACTACTGACATGACAGACACCTCAATTCCAAATTGTGCATATTGGGTAGGTAAATGGGGCAAGCAATGTTTTAGATTATCTCAAAGCTATTTGCTAGTTGGGTCATCCACGATTGGAGTTTGACACGATTACATGGAGATTATACTGTGTATGAAAACTCTTCTCTTCAGGGAAGGGCAAGCATTTTTCTGAAATGATTTGATCTTTAATCTTTGACCATCCGTAGTGTAGTAGTGTGGTCCACATTTGAAATGCAACTCCTTCCTCTCTAAAGCTAATCAAAGTGCAACTGGGTGGACAATAATTGCAGCAAATGAAAGTAACAGTTCGGAATGGCCCAGGGAGGTACATGTATTGTGGGCTGGCTAGCCAATCATGAAGTACTCTAGTATGCTGATTGCCGATGAATGAAATAGCAAACCTGTTTGCCTTATTATGATTTATTTTTCATGTTATGAACAAATTCATAACTTCGGAACCCCGTGGTTAACAAATTATGTTTTGCTAAACAGTACCTTATTGTGTAAACCCTACAATGTTATGTCGTGTACTAAAATTTTGCTGCAAATTTCAAATCTTCAACTTTATTCAGATTCGGATGTGTACTAGATTGGCAAGCGTATGTTCTCACATTCATTTTTTATCTTAATTTTTAATATTCCTCACAAAAATGAGAAATGGGAACGGGAACTGTCTTTATGGCCCCCATGCTCATGGCTGCGTATCCAGTACACACATAACCACTCAATTGTGGAAGGAAGATCATCAAGTTCACTTACGTTGAACAAGATGTGCCGCTCACAAAAAAAAAGTATTGCAGGTGTAGGTGAGAGGAAGACGGGGCCAACGCGGAAGACTAGAAATAATGTAAACAGCTGACTGATATTGGTTGGCCCCTTCGTGCACGTTGCACGTTGCCCTCGTGTGCTCCCTTGTTTGCAAAACATGAAAAGCTTGCAATTCCTACAATTGACCAAGTCTGCTCCGCCCAATTTCTTCAATACATTTTTTTCGCAACTTTGTATTTCGGAGTCATACATTATTGTGATGTGTTGGTTAGTGGCCTTGGACCGTCCATTTCATCCACTTCCTTAGACGAAGACGCAACCCATAGTCGAGTCGCGAACATTAACACAAAAGTTAACTCAAGCATACCAAATGCTGTGAAGAGAACAACATTATTGTGGAAGTCGCTGCTAAATGTAGTAAGAAAAGTTGTTCAAGACCAAGGCTCGATTCTTTGATCCGTTTCTGTTTCCTGCCGACATGAAAATTCCCGCTTTTGGAGGTGTCGAAACAGTTTCGGCGATTGTGCTCTTTTGTGTCAGTTTTTTCTTTGCTGTTATTGGTGTAAATGAGTTTATTATTGGAGTTGTGACTTTTATTAATGCGAATTATGGAGTGTTTTATGGTGGGACTCCTGTGGAAGTGAATACTAGTCATGGCATTGTCAGAGGATTCAAATCACATCCGACGTGGGTGTCGAGGGACGGGAGACCGTTTTTTGAATTTTTAGGCGTGCCGTTTGCAAAACCACCGGTTGGAAATCTAAGATTTAAGGTGGGAACTAAACATTATATTATTTGCCATTACTGCGAGACAACTTTTAAACGAAAGATTAGTTTTATAAGACAAAAATGCACACGTTTAAATTTCAGCCTCCGGTTCCTTTAGAAAAATGGGAAGGAGTTCGGGAAGCCAGATCTTATGGAGCAAAATGCATTCAATTCGATCCGTTTATCCATGTCATTTCCGGATCCGAGGACTGCCTTTATCTGAATGTCTTTACCCCACAGGTAGTATTACTTAATGGACTGGATTTCAACTTAGTTTTATAATAAAATCGTATTTTTGATTAGATAAAAACAGAGCACCATCAACCCAAGTTACCTGTAATAGTATTTATTCATGGCGGTAAATTTTTTAAGTTTATTAATTGGCTGTGTTAAATTAGTAGTTAAACACATATAGTTGCTAAATTATGAAACTGAAATGTACAGGGTTATTTATGTTTGGGCGAGCTGAACTATTTCGACCAGACTATTTCATGGACTTTGACGTCATTATTGTATCAATCCATTATCGTCTTGGGCCATTCGGTAAAAATTTACTTAGTTGATTTATTAGTTTCAATGTATTAATCACATTAATACATATGCTAGGTTTCCTCAATATGGGAACTGATGATGTTCGAGGCAACATGGGACTCAAAGATCAAGTCCTAGCAATGAAATGGGTTAAACAAAATATTGCTAATTTTGGTGGGGATCCCGGTGCCGTTACCCTTATGGGTGAATCAGCAGGTATTCATGTTAAATGAAAAAAATATATAAATGGAAAATGTCAAATTTGTTGTTTTTACGTGGTCAGGTGCAGCATCAATCCATCTCCACATGCTGTCTCCCCAATCGAAAGGTGATTCAAAATTTGAACCTCCAGTATTGTGTTTTTTTGTGCTAATATTTTTTCTGCCAATAGGCCTTTTCCACAGAGCGGTGACAATGTCAGGGACAGCCTTGAACCATTGGGCCTTCAACCCCAAACCAAGGGAGCAAATGGGAATGTTTGCAGGAAGAATGCATTGCTTGAGAAACACAACGGCGGAAATTTTGTCTTGCTTGCAAGGATTGGGTGAAAGTCAAATTGCACAAGTATTTCCAGATGTTAATGTGAGCTGCATTTTAACGTTGCTTGTGCTATTAAGTATTAAATTTAATTATGACTTGTCTTGTTTGAAATTTAGGACAGGCTACATCATCGCCTGTCAATTTTTGCTCCTACGATTGAACCATTGCTGGATTCTACAACATTCCTCCACGACACTCCAAGAAGTTTGATAAAAAGCCACCACATGTTGAATCCGGTACCCTGGCTAAATGGCGCCAACTCAAATGAGGGACTTATTTATGCAGTTGGTAAGCAAAGACGGTAAAAATTTGCATATTTATTACATAAATCATTAATACATAGTATTTACTTTGTTTATCAGCAATGCTGAGGAATGAAACATGTACAAAGAAACTGAACGAAGAGTGGAATCGAAGAGCGCCAGGACTTTTTGACTATGAAGATTACCCTATTGAACAAAGGAACATGATTTCCCAAAAAATTTATTCATCCTATATGGATAACAAGACGTTTACACTTGACGCTCTTCAAGATGTTGTGAAGATGTTCTCGGATTCTAGTTTTTATTTTCCATTGGAAGAATCTGCTGTCCTTCATAGCAATGTATCAGAATCTGCACCAATGTACTTGTATTCCTATGCTTATCGGAGCCAATGTGCCCTGGGGCAAGTTTATATGAATATGTTTGGTTTCCTTCCCGTGACATTGGATGGACTTATTACAAATTTTATTTTGTTAATAAAAGACATCCTTGGGATCTCTGTCACGCATCATGGTAAGTAACACACAAAACATAAAACCATTTCAAGCTTTATGATTTCTTTCTTAATTCTAATCCGTGATTCTGCCATATTCCAGGCAGTTGCCATGGTGACGAATTAGCAATGCTCTATCAAGTAAGTCGTGTTTGCAACAAGGCGATTTAACAACGATTGTAAACAACCGTATCCATTTCTAAACCACTTCTCGCGTTCCCAAGCCAAATCTTTTCACTGAGGCCCTTTTCTTGACAATACTGCATCTGACTGCATTAAAATTGTTTGCTATGGAAAAGTTTTGTCGTGCTATCTGGTGAAAGTTTGGTCGTCTTGGGTGAAGAAATTTTGGCATGGAAAAATGAAAAGTGAACCCACCTGGGAATGCATGCGATTGTTTACAATCGTTGCTAAGGCACATTTGAAGTTGAACAATTTTTTAACTTTAGTAATTTAACAGTTACAAAATTTCTTTTAGCTAAAGCATCCCTTTTTTTATACCACTTTTGTAGTTTCCAAAAGTCCTTTGCGTAATATCGAAGAAGTCACCAGATTACGGATTTTCAAAATCCTTTGTCAAACTTTGGGCATCATTTGCACAGAACGGGTAAATTTCAGCTAATTAAATTAGATTTGAAAACACAAACATTTTATGTATGCATGGGAATTTACAGGAAACCGATGATACCCAAGGGGACCAAGGGTTGGCCCAAGGTTGAAATGGGCAAACCACTCCCGTACTTGCAAATTGATCGGGAGTACAGTATTATCTATGATCCCTTCAATTCAAGATTACGTTTTTGGAGGGATTTGAAAATCTATAGTTGATTACCAGGAGTCAGCAGAATTTGTTATACAAAACTTCATTGTTTATAAAAAAATCTTTATTTAGTTGTATGTATTTGCCGCGCAGAGACTTTGTAAACCATGCTGGTAGTCCTACATTTCATATTTATAAGGGGCTAAGAGTCACAGTATAATGTGTCCATAAGGTCGTCAATAGTAGATTTGTAAGTGAACTTGTATTGCAAGGTTATAGCTAGTACGTGAGTTGAAGTGTTTTCTTACCAATATTAGTCATAACCATTAAGTTGTCGTGATCGACAATAAGCCTATATTTCATCCTGTTGAGCGCTTGAGTGTCCTGTTGAGTGTTTGAATGGTTTGAACGGATACCATTGGACGAACAAAATATTTATTCTAGGTTTTCGAATTTGAGCGGATTTCTTCGTCAGGAAAAAATGTGTACATGTTTAATCTAATATCGCTGTTCTAGAATTATACTACAAATATTGTCAATAAAATGTCTGTGATCAATAAAACGATTAAGGTCATTAGAACACCTGCTCGACGAAGACGAGCTTTATTTGATACATGACATTTGATTTTATCCGGAAGGAGTAATTCTTATTGAAACGCACGCTAACTGCTAATTAATTGTCTGTTAAAGGAAGGTGTATTTTGATTAGAAATCCAAATCCGTGCTAATTAATTCGCAGTCGGAGAATTATAAATTATTCTATAGTACAAATGTAATATTCACATGCAAACCAAGACACAACCATATGCGGTATGGGGCAATACACGCGCTTAAACGAGTTCTCCAATATGAAATCTGTGAATAACCTTGTCACCGTCATACATTCTATCGCTCCAGCTTCAAATTGTAGTCTGCCAGCCACCAAATTGAAAGAATATCCTTGACGCAAACAAATTCATTTCCTCAGAAAAGAATATTAAGACTTCAGCCAGAAAAAAAAATTGTTGACCATGTGGAGAAACTTGATATTTTTTTCATCTTTGGTGCTACTCCTCCTCACTTGGCAGGTAAATTACATTAGCGAGCTGAGCCACGTTACAAATGACTCAAAAGGGACAAGGAAACATTTTCGAAATTTAACTTTAATCATGCAACTTCCAGGTCTCACCATTACCTCACTCCGTGTCAGACTTGAGAAATTGCACAGATGCTGCTTCGGGTTCAGGAGTATCCTGTACCAAAAGTTGTAATGAAGCAACTGACCTCCCTTACACTTCCACATTTTGCGATGTAAAGAATGGAGCTTGTGTTTGCGATTGCAGAGATGTAGGTTTACTGGTTATTACCTAATTAGGCTTTGAATATTCCAATTTTTTTCGGATTTTTTTGCATTTGGTTTTGTTGTTTGTTTTACTTTGTATATACGTAACAGATACCATCATCCGCTTGCACGAGAGACCCTGATTCGGACTGCAATATTTTGTGCGAAAATAAAAATCCAAATCCCGATATATTTACTTACATTGGCAGCTTTTGTCCAGCGACCAGGACTGATGGATTGTCACAATCTGATGTTGTGTGTGTTTGCTCCTGTTTAGTCAATCCGGATTATGTTGAAACAAACGATTTGTAATTTATTTTTCTATTTCGAATCAATGTGAGTCATTTTTGTAAGAAACAAACTCTTATGGTGGATTTCGCAAATCTAGATTTTCAGAATGGTAGGAAAGAGCTAGTACGCAGACTTATCCAAGAATTGAAAAGAAACATGCATATCGTAATAAGATGAACATAGTACAAATTCAAGAGCCTCATACAGCTTTATCCTCTAGTGTATAGTCCATTAGTTCCTAGTAGCGCTAAAATTATGATCAACTTCTTAGAAACCGTGTAATAGTTTTTTGTGAGTAAACGAGAAATTTGTAATTAAATTGTGCGTATAATTTTATGGGCTAAATTTTGCTAGCAATTGTCTTCTTGGAGCATTCAAGAGCCAAGTCAGTTATACGCGCAGGCGCATGCAAAACCGACTCACCTTGACAAGCCCAGAAGAATTCTCAGAGTGTTTACTTCACTTCTTCCCCAAATTCCACTGAGAAAAACAACTTTGATGATTCTTCTCACGACTAATGTTGCATGTTGGCGAGTGCAACTCCATTCTTTTACTCACACAGTGCAGTCAACGAAACGACAGTGTTCGGTCAGAGTAGTAGTATTAAAAACCTCACTCAAATTGGCGATATCAATTGTCACTTAAACAATTTTGTTTAATTAATAGCCCTTACCCATCATTCTAGCTTGAATGCTTGTGCGCTTTACATACTTATTATATCAATCCGCAAAAATTAACTAAGAAAAATAGCACACCTCCATGTGTGCTACGGAGAATAGTTTGTGGATGTTGAAGTGTCAAATTTTATCAAAGTTTTGTGAGAAACAAAGTTGTATATTTAAATGTGTGCTCCATAAATGCTAACGAGAGCAATGGCTCGACGTCAAGTTCCCTTAGCTTTGTTCCTAGGCTCCGTCGCCTATTTGTATAGTTCAATTAGTCCTACCTCTAATATTATTGTTGAAACAAATAATGGACTTCTTAGAGGATTTCAAACTTTGGCGAGAAATGGGCGAAGTCATTTTGCATTTCTTGGTATACCGTATGCCCGGGCGCCGATTAAAGAAATGAGATTTGAGGTATTACGTGACATCAAATAGAAATGCAATTATTGTTTATTTTTTACTAAAATTATTGTACCTTTCAGCCACCACAACCGGCAGAGGATTGGGTCGGAGTTCGCAATGCTCATCACCACGGCGCGAATTGCTGGCAATTTGAGCGAATTTCACGGACTGTTCAAGGGAGCGAAGACTGTTTGTTCTTAAACGTTTTTACACATCAGGTTGGTTGTATAATTCCATTATCACATTTGCATTTGCGTGTTTTCACAAATTTTAGCAATTAAATTTTTGAGTGACGTATTTGTGTCGTGCTGACTTCGCAGCCAACACCACACACTCTACACAGCACAAAGCTGCTTAGTTTAAGATGTGGCTGACCATGAGATCTAATTTAATATGCACGCTGACTATCACTTCTATTGTGAAATCAGACTTAATAGCCAACCATAATGAATACTTGAAGTTTTACTGAAGATTGTACAGGATAATTCAGAATCCCACGCGTCATTGCATGCGATTTTATACGGTCTGTTTTATGAGACACCGCGCAAGTACGTACGCCCACCGCTCGCGCTCACGCTAAATAATCGAACCCAAAAAAATAATTATTGCTGCAATTTCCAGCTATGAAGACCTGAAATTACGCGGATGATTCAGCGTTTTTTTCGTGCGAAAGTCAGATGAAGGTTCCATAATATGTCATCGCGTTTAATTTTTAAGATTCAAAGACATTTAATTGTGAAATTGATCAGTCACCTATTTCGCTGATTGGTTTGGTTTTGAAAAAATTTAGAATGAGATTTTGCCACAAATGAATGTTATTGTCTTCATTACAAACGGATTGGTTTTGTTGTTTTTGGGGCTAAGTTCGGTATGACCACATAAAAACTATGAGCCAATTTGCCGGCCATTATCCTAATTGCGACCACAGAGAGCAGAAAAAAGTGAACAATTTCGACAGCCTCCAATTGCAGTCGTATCATTGAGCACGGTAGAGAATTAAGCTCAATCAAGGCAAAACCTACCAAAATCGCATTGTTCATTGTTCATTGCCATGGACTCACATAAGTACCAGCCAGCAATGATTTCCGTTGCCTTAAAGCATGCATTGCAAATTAAGATTGCACTTAAGGGAAGTGATTGCAATACACAGAACATTTGGATTTGAAAAAGTCATTTAGTTCACATTTACATTTTATGTAACCCCCGTGTCCAATTTCAGATCGTCGAAAAGGATCAAATCAGCACTACAGCCTTGCACCCAGTTGTAGTATTCATTCATGGAGGTGGGAAATTTTTTACACATCTTAATTTAAGCTTTGATTCCAATGTTTTATCTACTCTGACTATAGGTATGTTTATGGCGGGTGTCTCGAATTTTTACCGACCAAAATACTGGATGGAAGAAGATGTGGTTCTAGTCACTCTTAATTATCGTCTAGCGTCATTCGGTAATACGCCAATAAAGTCGATATCAAGAGATAGGAGTGTATAATTTGACATTTCATTTGTATTCCAGGTTTTCTGAATACGGGCGATAATATTGTTCGCGGTAACATGGGACTCAAAGACCAAAATATGGCATTAAGATGGATCCAGGAAAATATTATGTACTTTGGTGGTGATCCTAGTCGTGTCACCCTCGTCGGCGAATCTGCAGGTGCGGTCACCATTTTGCTTTAGAAAATATTAAACATTTTGGTAGCAACAAGAAGTCACACAATTTTGTCTATAAATGCAGGTGCGACATCCGTTCACCTGCATACGCTATCGCCTATGTCAAAAGGTCAGTCAGTAAGCATTTCGCAAGAGACGTTTTGCTAAATATATGATTCATTCAGGACTTTTTCACGCTGCAATATTACAATCCGGAGCAGCCTTGAACCCTTGGTCAATTGTAAAAACTCCTATTGCGCAGGCGCAAAGATTTGGCCGCCTCTTGGGTTGCCCGACAGATTCCTCAAAAGCAATGGTGGCATGCCTCAAATCCAGAAGTGCACGTAGCATAGCCAGAACGCATATTGACTACGCAGTAAGGAAGCACTAAATCAATGAAATATTAATATTTGTGCACAGAGCACGTTTTAGAGGCTGGAAAATGTATTGTTTCTTTAGAAAGAAGTTGTTGGTGATCGCCTCGCACTTTTTGCTCCTACAATTGAACGAGTAAATGATTCATTGTCTTTTTTAACGGAACACCCTCGGATTCTGCTGGAGTCAGGAAAAGTTGTCAATCCGGTCCCAATTATAATGGGCGTGAATTCAGAAGAAGGATTAGTTTATGCAGCCAGTAAGAGGATGCATACAAATTTTCTTTTTTGTTGTCATAATAATAGTGATGAAATCATGTTTAACTTAGATGCCATTAAGAATGAGACGAGTACGAACGATAATTGGAGGAAGATTGCACCCATTGTATTCTACTTTGATGATCATCCAGACCACCAAAATATCTCCGACAAAATTCGCAAATACTATTTGAAAAATGAAAGGATAAGCATGGATACATTGGATGAGACCGTCAATATGTTTTCGGATCGGGCATTCTTTGAAGGAACTCATGATTCAGCAGTACTACAATCCAATCATGCTCCGGTGTACCTTTACTATTACAAGTATCATGGCAAGTTTGGATTTGCTAATGTATTATTTTCAACAACTGGACGAGCATCCATACCCGCCTCTTTAGACGTTGTAATTTCAACGACGAGGACTTGGTTTCGTTCGAATGTCCTCAGACGTGAAAGACGTCATTTTGGAACTTGTCATGGGGATGATTTGTATGTGTTCTACAATTTCCCCGTCATATCTAGGGAAATCCTTCCCGGTACAGAAGACTACCGATTCTCGCAGTCAGTAATCAAGCTTTGGACGGGATTTGCACAAAGAGGGTAAGCGCTAGCGCAGTTTTTTAATTAAAAATTCTAACACATTTACAATCAATTTAAATTAACCTTACAGGAAAACATCACCGTTCCAAGGCGTCAAATGGAATGCCATCAATCCAAATGATACCACATTAAAATACCTTGCACTTGATGATTACCCAGAAATGATTGATGAACCTTTTGCAAAGCGTTTGGAATTTTGGAAATCATTAAAGTTAAATTGAGCGAGCAATATATATAAGTATTAAGTTACCTAAATCACGATTCCGACATGTTTGTACAGAGTTCTGTCAGAAACCGACAGAGTAGTCAGATTAGATTCAACGTTATTTATTAGTCCGACATTGAGAAGTTAAGATACTCAAAGCTTCACAAGTCTAGCTGTTGATGTTAAGGTTGTAAATCACAAACAGAATTTAGTTGAGAAGCTCTTGGACATTTGAAAATGTTCCATTATTCGGTAGAGCGGCAAATCCCAGAATATGTGAAAAAAGTGAGAACAAGTCTACGATGTTAATGGCACGTCCTTTGCACCCTTTCTTGAATGCTGGACCACGCGCAATGAAAATTGTTCTCATTTGGGGATCCTTGTTGTCAAAGCCATGCAATCCACGCTGCGATTTCAAATTTGCTGAAAGTTAAATAAAAAAATGAGAAGAACTCAAAAATATAATCCGAATTTTTTGTATTTACTAGCATAAGTTACCATCTCCAAATGCAAAACCGGGATTGGCGACTACAACCATTGGCAATGTCCTCCTGTTATTTTTGTAGTGCCATCTATCGGGTATTTCACTCTTTGTGAAAGCTTGGAAATTCCTGTGCAGGCTTGCAGCCTTGAAAGCTTCAAAAACCAAATTTTCTTGCCCTGTAAATCTTGTAAAGGTTAATAGCAGACTGTTACGCCCGAGTCAATGCAATACGTACCTTTTGCCGGTAAAATTTGAAATACTGAAGATCCACCGTACATGCTGTAGTAGGTGCTGTCCAAGTCAACCGAGTTTCGAAGATTGTATTGGCCTTCCATAGCAGACTGTTACGCACGAGTCAATGCAATACGTACCTTTTGCCGGTAAAATTTGAAATACTGAAGATCCACCGTACATGCTGTAGTAGGTGCTGTCCAAGTCAACCGAGTTTCGAAGATTGTATTGGCCTTCCAACTTCCTCATACCATGATCTCCAATCACAATTAAGTTGACCTGGTCATAAATACCTTTGGCTTTTAACTGCTGAATCAAATATCCAATTATTGAATCTGCCCGACGGATTTGAATATTGACTTGTGACGATTGTGGGCCAAACAGATGCCCAGCAGTGTCCAAGAGATTAAAATACATGAGGACAAGATTAGCCGGTTTGGTTGGATTTGTCAGCCAATCAAGAATGTAGTCCACGCGTTCTTGATAGAGGCGTCTACCCTTGTATTTCAAAGTGTATGTTGGAAGAGTTCTATTTCTGCCATAAGGAGTCAGACAACCAGGGAATTGTACTCCACTGATGCGGCCGTCTCCTGCCCATTCATTTAGAGTCTGTAAGACAAATGCAAATCAATCCATACAAATAGCTTTAAATTAATTAATTATTATTATTTACCCAGATTGGAACGACATCATCACTGAAATTCCAAAATTCGTCATTGTAGGGAATAAATCCACTCAAAGTTCGATTGTACAGAGGGTCGTATACAATATTGTCAACTACACCGTGGCTTTCAGCGAACAAGCCGGTAACAATTGATTGGTGGTTGACAAATGTTTTTGTCGGAAACTGCGGTTGCATGTAAGAAACTGTCACACCTTCAAAGGTCAAAGCGTCTAAATTAGGAATGGGGACTTTGCTTAAGTAGTCTGCCTTAAAGCCATCAAAGGAGAGAACTATCAATGGTTTGTGTTTACTCAATCCGGAGGCTGCTTTACAAAAAATTAGCACAGCAAAAATTGAAATTTCCAAATTGAAAACCATCTTAGAAGCAAGAGATTTGGAAGGGTAATGCAATTTTGAGTGAAATGATCCTCCTCTGCAAGTAAACGTTCAAGGGCGACAACGTATTTCTGGAAAGGGAAACGTAAATCGACCGGACTACAATATTGCCATAATATAGGTTTCTTAAATATATATTTCCGCACGGCAATGGTTTTAATCACGGCTAATCATTTGGTCTGGTCGAATTGCGGCTAAGCTGAACGTATAGCTGAACTACACAAGTTACGTATAATACGAGAATACGACTCGGAAACTCTTGAAACTGGCGGGAAATATTTTTAGTCAATTATAGTTATAGTGAATAACCACTCAACCGTTCTTCAAACTTCTACTTGTGGAGCTAGGAAACTATATGAAAAAGTGGGAAAGGCTGGAACTTGCTTGCCACTAGTGCAATGCAATGATTTTCTATGTTTAATTAAGGAAAAACTCTGGTTAATTCATTAGAAAAAATTCATAGCAGCTGTTTGTTAGTAATCCTCGTACTGCCTTTCTAAAGGCAACCATCTCCAATGCCGAACACTCGCCGACAACCAAAGCCAACCCGCTTCTCCAGTTGTTCGCATCTGAATAAGTTGGTGACTGCTTTACCCCAAATGCAATCCACTCAAAGAGTTTCTCCTCAATATTAATGACAAAATAACAAATAATTGCATATTACTTGTATAACTAAAGGGATGCAAATAAATCTTTCGTGAGTATATGAAAGGTTGGCGGAAAAAGCAATTGTTAACTCGGTCATTTATTCAACAGCAATTAAAATCGTACAATTTGAGGCACGATACATTTATTAAACTGGTGTGAATAGCCTGACCCGTCGTGTCGAACCCACCAGCGGGTTAAAGCACCTTTACCGGTGCGGTGGCCCGGCCTATAAAGACCAATTTTCAACCTTGCGTAGGCCTTTCACCATGCGTGCTAAAAATTTGAAATTTGAGCCCTTAAAGCGGTTAATGCGATTCAGAGTGCCTCCAAATCAGTAAATAATTACATTTCACGAATTCCTATTATAATCCGCTAGGAGCATTCCCAAAAACCTTGAACACAAAACATTGCATTATAAGTCTAGTAAAATGTTTTACTTTAAATTATTAAGTTAAATTATTGGCACTATAAAAATAAATTAGTTAGAAGAAACAGACGTCATTGTTGAAAAAAATTCATAGTATAAAATAATAGTGAGCTGACTGACGACTATCTTCATGTCGTCAATAACAATTAAGTAATTGTCCGCCCAGATGAATTCCTCTTCCTTTACAAAGTTCCATGCAGATCACAACACAAAGACTAGTGTCGACGCGGACGGACGACGACGACACCTGGGTGGAATGAAATGGTAAACTGGTTGACCTTCTCATTAGCGTCATTCACGGAGTGTGACCACGTATGTGGGCTAGGAAATATGAATTACTTTGCACCTGAAGTTCTCGTACATGCGTACTCCTCTTTCATATTCATTTATGACAATGGAACTGATCCTGAGGCCTGGGTCTGTTTGCTACAAAAACAGACAAATGCAAATATTCCTTGAGAAAGTTTTTTCACTTGCAAAGACAAGGAATTCGAATTGTTCTTAAGTCTTGTGAAATATGCTTGTCCATTATCGTTTTACAGGTTGCCAGTGCGGGCCAAGATTTATTCTGCATATTAAAGTTAATACAGTTTGAAGTTAACTTTTTAGTTTAATTGTGGATAGAGCACGGATAATACGAAGAATTTACATAATCGAAAATGTGGTTTAAATTAAAAAGGAAACAACCCGGAAACTATTATTAAATTAAAATGAGGCAAATTTCTCCATCTACTCTGCTAATGAGCTCCTTAGTTTATTTAGCCAGTCATATGAGTATTTTGAATCCATTTGTTGAGGTCAAAATTAGTCAGGGTATTTTGAGGGGTGCAAAATCCGTGTCAAGGGATGGATCTCCGTTTTTGGAATTCTTGTCAATCCCGTACGCAAGACCACCAATCGGGGAACTTCGATTTGAGGCAAGAGTTTGAATCATACACATACTAAAGTGGAATGTTTGCGTGTGTGTGTGTCTGTCTGTCTGTCTGTCTTCTATCTCCTCCGGAACCACTAAACCGATTGCGGAGCTTGATAGCTTAAAATGTTCACGAGGTCAGTGGGCATTCCGTGGGCGGGGTCACAAGTTGACCTGACCTTTGACATCTGAGTTAGGGCATTGACCCCAGCTAAAATGGAAGAGAAGCATGGCATGTGACATATCATTGTTCTCAGGAAGTAATGCTGAGCCTTTTTCTTGAGGTCACAAGTTGACCTGACCTTTGACCTCTGAGTTAGGGCATTGACCTCAACCAAAATGGAAGAGAAGCATGGCATGTGATATGTCATTGTTCTCAGGAGGTTGGACTGAGAAATTTTCTTGAGGTTACAAGTTGACCCGACCTTTGACCTCTGAGTTAGGAAACTGAACTTAGTCAAAGGGTCGGTGGGTTTGGACGACAGAGGTGGTAGCAAGCTGGCCGGTGGGGGAGGGTTGGGGGATAGAAGTCGGAACAAACCGGCCGGTGGGGCTAGAGGATAGAGGTGGGAGCAAGCCGCGGGCCTGTGGGTCTGGGGGATAGAGGTGGGAGCAAGCCGGCCGGTGGGACTGGGTTTGGGGATAGAGGTGTGAGCAAGCCGGCCCATCGGTGGGGTTGGGGGATAGAGGTGGGAGCAAGCCGGCCCATCGGTGGGGTTGGGGGATGTGGGAGACCCCTGAGTTAGGTCAATGACCTTAGGTGAAATGGAAGAAAAACATGGCATGTGACATATCATTGTTCTCAGGAGGTTGCGCTGAGATATTTTCTTGTGGCCACAAGTTGACCTGACCATTGAGCACTAAGTTTTGGAAGGGAGATGACGAATCGCCGCGCTTGCGCGGCGCGAGTCATCTCTTCTAAGTCAAATAAAGTGTGCTTCACAATTGTCCGTGCCGATCTTAAAGGCGAGGATGCAAAATGTATTTCAAGAAACCCGTTTGTCCAGCTAATGCCCTAGACTTTTATGGTGCAAGCATTAAACCCTTACACGTGTTTATCCCTAAACAAGTTCTAAATAAAATGTGCACTAGGACGAGTCCGGGGCCTAAAGCTCCGGCCTGTGCTTAATTAATACGCCGTATGTAGCGCACGCAAGTCCTGCCCACGAAGCGGGCAGGCGCGCTAGTTAATTTATTATTGCCTTAATAATATTATAATTACAACTAATAATAAATCTACTATACTTATTTCATGATTTCATTCATTTCAGCCTCCACAACCACCAGAAAACTGGACCGGGTTTCGCTTTGCCACGAATTATGGACCTAGCTGTATTCAATACGAGTTCCTAACGCACCTCTTTACAGGGAGTGAGGATTGCTTAACCCTAAACGTTTTTACGCACCAGGTAAGTCCCAAATTCTACTCATTTCCTGATTTTTTTGTCTCATTAAAAAGTTGCAATGTCTTTCCTTACCAGGTGTTGACGGATGATCAACTCCATTCCTCAAAAGTTTCCCTGAAACCAGTCATTGTGTTTTTATATGGAGGCTTGTTTCAAAGCGGGTTTTCTTTTATTTATCGTGCAAAATACTTTATGGACCACCCATGCGTTTTGGTCACCTTTAATTATAGGGTTAGCTCACTTGGTAAGTACCAATTTTTCAAACTATTATTAAAATTGTTTAATAAAAACGAGTTGCATTTAATGCAATTAGGATTCCTTAATACTGGTGACCATATTGTGAGGGGAAACATGGGGCTCAAAGATCAAACTATGGCACTCAAGTAAATTCATTTGCCTTACGTATAAATATTCATTTTACTAAACAAGTTTATTTAGATGGGTTAAAGAAAATATCAAATACTTTGGTGGGGACGCAAGCCGTGTGACTATTATGGGTAAAACATTTGTGTATTTACTGTAGATTGTGTAATTTAAAAAAGCTAAATTAATGTCCAACAGGGAACAGCGCAGGCGCTGCTTCGACCCATTACCACCTGCTCTCAAATATGTCAAAAGGTTGGAGCAAAAATCACAATAGTTAGACAATTTTAAATGTACCCACCCATCTGAAACTTGTAGGGCTTTTTCATCGCGCCATCTCTCAATCAGGCACTGCATTGCAGAGTTGGGCGTTCTCCAAATATCCAAAACTTCAAGCTCAGCGCTTGGGCAGAAATTTGAACTGCCCGATTGAAAATTCTCGGGTCCTTGTTGATTGTCTCAGATCCAGGACAGCGCTCGCCATAACTGATGCACATCGAGAATATTTGGTGAAGTTCTATTTTACAATTCATTCAGTCTAATTCTAAAACGTTTAAAACTAATACGTATGGTTTAAAGGACCCGATTCCCGATCCCCTGGCACTTTTCAGTCCGTCAATTGAAGCCGTAGAAGACGAAAATACATTTCTGTCGCAAAGTCCCATCGACATTCTGAGGAATGGGAATGTTGCAAATAAAGTGCCTTGGATAGTGGGCGTCAATAGGTTGGTTTATCTTGAAAGGAAACTTCACTTTCCATTCCAATTTTGATTCCTATAGAATCGACTAAATTCCAACACTTGGAGTGAATTGAAAAGTACCGGAATTTTCATTAAAATGACCGGTTTTGCCTTTTGACTCCGTAGCGCAACGTAGAAATTTGTATTTCTTACAAGATTTCACATTGAATTTTAAATTCTGCGCTACCACCAAATGGAAAGCGAAATTTCCAAAAATCTAAATTCATAATCACAAGAGTAGTTTCCTTTACTTAGCATTAAACCTAATGGAAATTGAAAGCGAAACTTTTAAACTTACAATATACTAGTGGCGAAGGACTCTTGGGTGCTGCTTGTAAGTTTCCAATTTTTGTAGACAAGTTCTGAAAATGACGTTTGAAAGTTTTATGTATTTTATTCCCAGACCTCACTAAGAAGCCTCACAAGTTGAAAGCACTGGACAAGGAATGGGAGAAATATGCGCCTATACTATTCCGTTTTAAAGGCCACCCCAACCAACAAAACATTACAAAAAAAATCCGGAATCACTATTTCCATAACAAGAGCATTGACGAATCCAATTTCAAAAATATTGGTCAACTTTACTCGGATAGTCTTATGTATTGGAAGGTGGATGAAGCAATTAAGCTCCACTCAAAAGTGGCGCCAGTTTACCCATACTTTTTTGACTATCATGGGAATTCTGGCTTAACCAATATTCTCATTCGAATGGCTGGTGGTCGTATGCCTAGAATTATAGATTTTGTTGTCGGCGCGAGTCAAAGATGGATGACTGGAAAAGTATGCCGGAGATGCATTGACGACTTTGGTAATAGATTAGAGAATGCAATAGAAATATGGTCGCCGCAAATTAAATATTAGTAATTTTTAATTATTTGATTAATTAAGACATTGCGCACTCCGACGAACTCGTATTCCAGTTCAATCTGCCGGTCATAGCGGAAGAAATTATTCCTGGATCTGAGGATTATCCATTTTCTAAAGCATTCATGGAACTTTGGATGTCATTTGTAAAGGACGGGTAATTCCCAAATAAAAAATTGCGGGATAAAATTGTTTAACAACTATAAAAATGAACACTTTGTGGCGTTTGCAATTGCAGGAAACCTGCCAATTTTCTCGGGCTTCAATGGGATCCTGTTGATGCTCATCATTCTAATACGCCATACTTAAAACTTAATATCCCGCCAGAAAGTCTTATAAACCCCTTTAAAAATATTTCAAATTTCTGGGATAGCCTGCACTTAAAACCATAAGTTTCAAAACTTGTTATTTACACATGAATGAATAAATTGAAACCATTTTTGTAAATTGATTCCTTTTTATGACGTATTAATTCATGTTATTATTCTAATTAACATATAAGGCGTTTTTAAGAATCATCTTCGTCTAACTCATCATCCTGCCATGGGCCACCAGCAGATGACCCTCGCTCGTTTTGTTTCTCGTCAAAAGCAGTTGAAATGTTCGTAAACAGAGCATCGTACATGTAATTTTTGATTTCCTGCATTTCCAAAGTATAAAAAATCACCGTCTCAACTTTGTTTAAATTGCAATTTTGAAATGGAGCAATTACCTCAAGATTATCATCTGGGTCCTCCGCTAAGTAGCCAGGTGCTCGAACAAGCTGATTCTCAATCAAATCCTTTTCAGGACACATGAAACGGGTTAATTTTCGGAGATCAACATTTCGAACAACCGAGAAAGCCCTCCGCGAATTGAGCTCTGCATCCAATTCACTCAAGCTTGTAATTCGCTGTGCTTCAGCTCTGCAAAATGTACACATCCGTTTAAAATGTGACTACACACACATTGTGCAACACAATACACGTTGCACTGGCCGTTAAAATGACAATTTTCTTACAATGCCCCATAAATGCAAATTTACAAATAAATTTTAACTATCTGTAATCAATTGAATGAAAACCTTGGAGCTGCCGCAATGCTTGTCGCGAAATCTTCCTCTTCTAATTCACTCAAGTCCGGAATGTAGTCGATTTCGTCTAAAAATCAATACAGCAAATTCATTCTGGATTTTATGCTTCAATGAAATGTTAGTTAGAAATATTTTATGTATGCACTATAGATGAATTTACCACTCATTTTCAGGACAGAGGACGTGCCTGGCCGAAAATTATTTCTGTTAACAAATAGCACACTAGTTGCAAGAATATTTAAACATCGTACTAACAACAATTACTCTAATTAATTATTACCCTATGGACGTTCCGGGACGTGCTCCCCACGAACTCCGAACACGGCCGGCAGTCTTAAAAATGAAATTATTATGTACTTATGTATTAGAGTTTATGTTCAGTTTTTTGTAATTTTGTTGCCATTACTTTTGGCTTGTTCCCGCCAAAATCTTCCACTGAAGTCCCTGATGGTTTAAAGGTGGAACGCTCGACAGAATTACCCAAAAAGCCATTATTGGTTGACGCAAATGGCGATGGCCCTGGTTGACGTACTCCACGTGAAGTCAACAATCGGGAAGTTTTAGGACGTTGCTGCGTGCGTGTAGATCAAATTATTTTTTATTTACATGCACTTATTAGCACATTTGATTACTTACATCTTCTAGCATGTCCTGAACTGACAATGATTTCAACTCCATAAATTTATCGTCCATTTTATTGGATTCACTTTAGTTGTAGTTTAAATGAGCACAATAGCAAAATCAAAACATTGACTTTTGGAGCCACACGACAGCAAGTTGACGTTAAGTACTAAAAAGCGGAATTGGCAACCAATCCAATATGTTTTGTTTTGAATTTTTGTTGCCAAGCGTGCTCGCTCGTGCTCAGAAGAAGCGAAAAACGCCGTATTTTGTTTCCTGTCGTTCAACAAATATTAGCTAGCTGAGACATATTAGAATTGAAATATGCGCAGGCACACGATTTTGGATTATGTTTATTTTTATATTAAAATTTAGTAAATCAGATAAACTGCTATCTGCTACAATTTTTATATCAGCTTCATTGTTTTATAAAAAAATCAATATAGCTACTTACTGGTTAGAGAAATAATAATGTTCATGTTCGAGTCCTAATATTACAATAAGTTAGAATAAAACTTGATCAGTATGGCTACTACAATGGCATGTCAAATTGTGATTTCTTGAACGCTTTCAGAATTGGATACAAATTCACAAATCCTTCTTGTATATCTCCAGCTTTCTTGGCACCTGAAATGATTTGTATTTAATTCAAAATTAACAACGCTTATCTCAAGAGATTTGCACGGACTATAATTCTTACCCGTCAAAACAACTTTTCCTGAGCCAAAAACAAGGACTGCCAATCTGGGTTTTACCATGCGGTAAACCAAACCAGGAAACAATTCCGGCTCGTAACTGTAAATATAATGTACCTACTGCACTTTGCTCTTTGTAAAATAGCAACTACAGCAAAAGCTAAATACTCAATTAAGATGCCCACCTTGTAAATTTGTGATGTTTTATACTCAAAACTTCCAATCGGATTTGAAAGTCGACATCACAGCTTGCAACCATATTCTGCACCACAAAATCCGTAAATTTCACTTCAAACCCAATCTTTTGGATGATCCGAGCAAATTTCCTTGCCGCCAGTCTTGAGTCCGCAACAGTTTTGGCCCCAGTACAAACCATTTTACCAGAATGAAAAATTAAACCTGTGGTTCTCGGTTCGCGAATTCGCATAATGACTGCGCCAAATCGTTTGGGGTTGAATTCCGCATTTCTCGCCCGCTGAGCAATTTTACGGAGACCATCGTGGCCTAGCTTGCATTGCAAATTAATAGTTGAAACAACATTCCTGAAATTTAGTACAAAACACTTGTATGCAAATTCCAATTCTTGGGGAACAACGTTGAGATGAACATTACACAAGCAGTGGTACGGGATCTCCGGGACCTTGGTTTCCAGTACTACCCGCCTGTTGGATGCCACCATGAGGCGGTGTATTAAGCATTCCTATTGTTGGCTGAGTTTGGTTTTGCTAAGCATCCAAATTATCATGCCACATGAAAACTTTCTAATTAAATTGTAAATGCAAATTAAGCTGACCGGAATGCAAGGCCGCATAAGAGAATGAGGGGGTATGTATCCAGGTGAATGTACTGGACTGGCTGGAATTGGCGAAGAATTCCAGACTGGTGACGTAAGCCCAGGAAATTGTGGCTGACAATTTGAAGTCTGCTGCCAAGGCCCACCCATGAACTCTGGGTACATAACTGTTTGCTGAGAATGTACAAATTTCATTGAAGTTTAATAATTACTCTTGAAAGCCCACACGAATTAAATAGCAGTTTTAAATGTTGTTCGGCAGAAAAGTTAGAATTGCCCCAGTCTCGAAATTGTTGAACTATTTTCTTACTGTCTATCTAAGTAATATTGTAGGATAATGTAAAGCGGACCAACAGATTATGAACATCAATAATAAAGAATAACAAAGATTCACCCACCGGTGGCACAGTCGCAGGTTGCATGAAGCTATGTGGGGTTGGTCCACACAGAAATGAACCAGTCCCGCCGATATTGTAGCCTCCAGCGTTCGTCGCGGTTGTTGAGTTACAAAAGTTCCCTGTGACAGAACCCATTGCGGCAATTTCCCGTCGACGCTGAGTCTCCAGCAAAATAACAAAATCTTCTTCCAAGTGATTAACTGGACTCCCAATGCTTCCAATACTAGGTATGTTGAACTCTCCATTGTTCGACGAATTGCTCATTTTTGAAAGATGACCAAAACTTGGTCCACCCGATTGTGGTAATTGAATTTTGTTTTAGCCAACTTCACTATATATAAAGAAATTACATTACATTACATCAATTACAAATACATTTTACTCTTTTTCTGGATCCTTGGCACTTCAACTAGGATAATATTTTGAAATTATTTTCATTTATTGCAAATCGCATGGATGTGTATTACAAATACTAGGATCTCTCATCCCACATATGCTTCATCTGCAATATGCTGCTGTGCCGTCCAATAAGTATTTTTGTAAAAAAAAAAACAAGGCTCTATTTAAGCGGACAATGTTATTTAGCCAATTTTAATCAGTAAATCATATTTCAATCTCTGTATTTGGCTTCTTGCCATGAAAAAAACCATATAGTTTTAGAGAGTTTAAATTGATACTCTTGAGTTTCAGGCGTTTGCCTGCTTATGAATGTATGCATACCTTCTAAAGAATTCAAGTTGGTTGTAGTTTTTGTGTTGCTAAAATCGTGCGACTTCGGGTTGTTGATTAGGTCTCGCACAAAGTTCAAATGGTTTAGAAATCGACTAGCAGAATTAAATTTTACCAAGAGCCCTGGACGCCAATCCAGTCATTGAGGGCGTTGATACGCTAAATAGTGTATTGTTAATGATGTTGATGAATCACCTTAGAGTTTACATTCAGCTGTACCCGGAAGAGTATTTCTTAAACAATGCTGATTCTGCGTCTGCAGAAACAATACAGGGAAAGCTTGACTCGAATTTATTGGAACGAGCATTTTTATTGGGAGTTAGGCCATTACCAGTGCCATGCTTTGGCAAAGTTTTAGTAAACACATAAAGGCACATTATTATGCTTATAAAATAAAGCCCATAACTAAATCCTGTAACGCAGTAAAATAGTCGCTTTACAAAATAATTTTAATATAACTTTTGTCTTTGTTAAATATTTTGTTGTTAATATACTGGAATTTGACAAATTTGGTGCAATTGTGGTGAATACTTGCTAGAAGCCATACGTCATATGAGCCGTGTCAAGCACGCCAGAAAAATGCAGTACACAGTACCCATGCCTTCCTAGTTAGTTAGTATGGATTACCATAGTTTGAGGTAAAAAAATTTCACAACTCTTGGTTTTATGAAAATAGTTTGTTGGCCGATATTGACGAAGTGTTTTACTGGCACCAATTTGTTGGAATTGAATAATTTAAGTTAATCCCAGTGCCATGATTTGTGATTTTACCCCATATCCACAAAACTAATGTTGGCCTTTAATGTGGCCTGAAAAATGGGTACCGCACCGAGCAGCACGAACACCGATCATCCATAATGCAACGCATATTCTTCTAGTTTATGAGATACAATGGCGACATGTACATACTGTACTTTTCACACTGTATAATATCATTGAAAAAGCCGGCGGTCTTGATGCTTTGCCAGTTAAATCAGCCGGTCAGCCGTTTTTGTATTGAACATATTAAAATAACGCATATTAAAATATGTTGAACCATATGTGGCATGCAGCAGAGTTCTTAACGTTAATAGAAACAAACGATTGGGAGGAATGTGAGCCGCAATTTCCTAGATTAAACCGTCGGGTCACAGTCACAGGCGACTCTCCGTGCATTGTGGATTAATTTTATTAGCGTCATTAAAAGCATTCCTTATAACAATAAGAACAGTGTCACATTGATTCATCAATAAGTGCTTCCAATTCCGACAAATGCACAGTCCTACAAAATTCACTCTCGTCCTTCCATGGAACATAAAACTTTCGGTCGAGAGAGTCGAGATGGGCTAAACTCGTGTAAAATTTGTATACCTATGTCGCGAATGCATTAACATATGTGCGAAATCGAAATCAGTGATGAGATTCAGATTTATTATTTATGTTTATGTTAACATTAAATTTTCATTGTTAGTACTATTTTGATTCTTGAACTCAAGCTTTTCTTAAGCAAGTTGCTGTCGTGACTTTTTCAATGCTGAGACACTATTGCAGAAACCTCGTTTTGCGATGTGCAAGCCTGAGTAGCAAGAAAATGTGCATAATTAGCTACTTCTGGAAATGTTCATACCATCGTTGTAACGTTTAATTGTGAATAATAAAATATTATGTCGTACCTGGCACACATTTAGTCGCACAATGCAAAGAGCATTCGTTTGGATAAGTAATAGAATTCGATCCGCACACAGGGAGAAGGTCGTAATTGCAATCACAGTTTTCAACAGGATCACAAAGCGTTTGCGGAATTTCATTACCGCCAATATCAGGTGTCGGAACTATTGAAGGGGTTGTGGATTGGACATCATCGGATGTACAATTGTTTGGCTGCCTGTGATCGTCTTTGCAAAGTCCATTGTGAAGGATTTCAACATCTGTTTCACCCAGTTTTTAAAAAAACCATGAAAAACCAAAGTTATTTTAAGCGTAAACTTACCTATTTTGTGAAAAATCTTTGTACAGTTAAATTCGCATTCGTTGAAATATGTAATTTTGTTCGTCCCACACACTGGATCACTTTCTTCATCAAAACAATCTTGGCATTTTTGGTTTGTTGTCAATGTAGAAGAAAGAACCGAATGCAGGAGCATCACAAAAACTGTAGTGTGTTTAATAAAACTCATTTTAACAGTGGTAAGAGTTACAAGTAACATATATCTTCACTGAAATACTCTTTGCTTTCTCAAGTTGTGTGTTTCTCGACCAAAAATTGTAAATAACTGAGCCACACCTATTTTTGCCAATTTAATAGACGTAACTTTCTCACGGCGTCGGTTTACTAACCAGTCTATTGGTTATACTATTGCGCTGTAATAACTTATTTAGACGCATTTATGGTCAACCACAAGGATTTTCCAATTCGCTATTATTCAATCCGAAATTACATGCACAATTTTCCTTACCGCAGAGGACAGAGATGCGTCAAATGGAGTAGGAAATTTGTCTGCGCATGCAACTTGTTATAATTTCAAAACTTTCCTGCTTGATAAAAGAAGTTGGAACTTGCAAAAGTCAGATGACTTTTGACTTTAACATTTTGTAATTAAGTATTTTCAATTATTAAATTTCACTGTCAATTTTCATAGGTTTTCAGATGAGAGGATTTGGCACTATTTATTTAAGGGTAGAATTTCAACCACTTTGCACAATAGATACCCGGTAATATTTATTGATAATATATTTAGACACATTTAGCCTGTGTTTTATTAAACTCCAACTGAATATTATTTATCACAGGACACTGGAGAATGTGTTTCAGCCAAATGGAGTGCTCCACACTACAAAAACAATAAAAATATTTTCCAAATACGTTACTCTTAAAGTATCCTGGACCAGTATGTTTGCAAAGGTAGTCGGGTGCAACAGGTTTAACTGTTGGAATAGTAGGATCTGGAGTTGAAGCTTCAACTTCTGGTTCTGGAGTTGTGGCCATTGTTGTTGTTGTTGTGTATTCCATAATGCATTGAGCTGATGTATGGCCAAAGATACACAAAACCTGAACTCAAAGAAGTTCTTGATTAATTTCAATAATATTGTTTATTTTGAAGACCGGTGATACTTTCCATTCTTACCAATAAACAAATCGTGGCAATAATATTCATCGTGAGGATTCGAGGATGGGAGGAGAAGATAATTCGTGAAATCCAATCTTACACTGGAACACGGTTGCTAGTCATGCTAGTCTATATCACATACGCCGATTGATTAAACAAATGGTCTCTTCTATCATATTCAGAACAAGGCAAATTTAACCTTGCGCCGCCAGATTGTCTTGGAAATCGAGGTTATCTCCCGTGTGCCAGGAATTTTTATAACATAACTGGGTGAACAACAGAACAGTATAATAGCCAAGGATTATATTCAAAAGATAACCTTAAATCCACCACTGCATTACACATTGTCGACATTGTTCATTATACTTATTGTTTACCGTCACCATTACTCGGCTAAATTAGCTTGGAATCAAATTGAAAAGAATGCTAGTATATTCTTTAACTAATTCAATCAATTATTATTGTCTTGTAATAATATCTAAGCACACGCTGAACGCAAGTGCATGAAAAACCAAAACATTCCAATATTTCTGTTAATTTAAAAAAATATTGCATTCATTGCGTGTATTAACAGCATCAGCACAAATTACATGTGAAACCGCCGCATTGCCCGAACTCTATTTGCCATGCAGCCCACGCCACTATATACAAGTCTCGGAAATTGCTTATTTGCAGGGATGTCAGAAGAGGGAGACAATAAAAGCAAAGAAACCCGAGTTTTCATTTGTTCTGAAATACGCGGAAGTAATTTGAACACAAATGCGTATTCGTATTTCAGTTTGTGGAAATTGAAGGACTGCGTCTGTGAAAGGCGCTACAAAATTTAAATTGTAACCATTACTGTTCTAATAGAATACAAACAAATGGACTCTTCACATCAAAAAGTAGAGCGGCCGGCATGTGCAAAGTGTGGATACAGTGGACATTTAACCTACCAATGCAGAAACTTTATTCCAACTCAGCCCAATAAGGTAAAACATTAAACACAAAACTAATTAGCCACTGACTGTTTATTTAATTCCAACTCAGCCCAATAAGGTAAAACATTAAACACAAAACTAATTAGCCACTGACTATTCATTTTTTGTTAAAATGCAAAATACAGTTTGTCAGTGTCTAATTTATGCTTGCTTATAAAAAATACCTATTTTGTGTTGTGATAACTGTAGGGAGTAATTTGAACTGTGCACTGCAACATACATTGTTCACAATTGGCGTTCAGTTTTTTAATTGAATTTATTCCTTAAAATTTAAGCTTGTCTAGAAATGTAACGAAATTGTAACTCATGAACATGGGGTTTGGGTAGGTTTTTAATGTGCGTTGAATATTAGACTCTATGCCCGGGTTAGGGTTTGAAAACGCTTTTTTCATTTCAGGCCATTTTATTGGACGTGAGCAGTACATCCAGTGAATCGGAAGAAGATTCCACGCCATTAACGCAGTTGAGGGCAGAAGAACTTAAACAGAAATACAAGGATTTAAAAGCAGCCAAGAAAAAAGCTAAGAAGAGGAAAAAGCGATCCTCCTCTTCGTCCCCCTCTCCTCCTCCAAAGAAGAAGAAAAGCAAAGATAAGGAGAGTGAAAGGAAGCACAAGTCGAAGAAACGGAAGCATAAATCTAAGAAAAAAGAGTGAAATTGTTATTATATGTATGTGTGGTATGTTTATACAACAAGATTGAAGTTATATAAATGCATTTTTCTAGCAAGCAAACCCAAAAATTTTCTTTTTTTGGTGTAGACGTTTACGTTTACTCCAGGTTAGGTTTACTCGGATTTGCATTGTATTAATGTTAGAATTTTTTATAGGTATTAAAAGTCAGATCAGGTGCTGCCATTGTGAAGGGGGTAATGAGAGTATAGATTGCAAAAAATGTCAAGGATTTTCTTATGCACTGCACTTGCTTTGCATGATTGCCGAATGTAATTCATCTTGAGGAAAAAATATTCTTATGAATCCCACAGACAGCCTGCAATATGTTCTTAATGCTATATAGTTACTGCCAGGTTTTTCATTGGGCTGAACGAATACGTAATATATCACATTGTTAGAATTTGCCTGAGGACAGTATTGAACACTGATTGAAGTCAAAGTTCGGTGCAATTGCCATTGTTCTTGCAAAAAAATGTAATGTATTAAATAATCCTTGTGGATCTTTATGCACGTGCAGATTGAGTCATAGGATGCTGGAGGGATAAAAGGAACCCGGAGCCTTATCCATTCTGAGAATGTCCAGGTCCCTTTCTCATGTAGACTCCATTTTTTATGTCTTTATGAAACAATTGATGCATGACGCACATTATTCTCGACACTTTATATAAAAGCCTCGTTCCTGTTCATTTCTCCAGTCAATCATTTCGTGAAAACTTTTGTTAAAATGAAGTTCCTCTTTGCAATTGCTTGTGTAGCTCTTGTTGGAGTGGCCTTGGGACAATACCACGGAGGTATGGGATTTTTACATTTTTTTGCACTTTTTCTACGACAATTTGTATTCTCTCCTAAATTTCAATTCTGGTTCGAATAATTTTCAGGTGCACGGTATGTTCGACAGGGATTTGGCTGGGGTGGAGCTCCTCAAGTTCCGGCACATAGACCTCACAGTCACCACCACCAAGGCGATGGGCACGGGCACCAGGGAGGTTATCAGCAACAGCAATACAGTGGTGGTGGTGGATGGGGAGGAGGAGGAGGAGGAAACTTTGGTCAAATTAAAAAACCAATTGGAGGAGGTGGAGGTTACAAAGAACCACTTCAGCAAGGAGGAGGCGGGTATGGTGGGGGTGGAAACGTTGGTATCAAGGAACCACTTCAGCAAGGAGGAGGCGGGTATGGTGGGGGTGGAAACATTGGTATCAAAGAACCACTTCAGCAGGGTGGAGGTGGATACGGTGGCGGTGGCGGCTACGGAGATGTCAAACAACCTGTCCAAGGGGGCGGGGGTGGGTATGAACCCTTGAACACAGGATACGGTGGAGTAGATCAGAGTGGTTTTCCAGGGGGGAACAAAGGAGGCGGCGGTTATGGAGGTGATGCCATTGTCATTGAACAAAAGCCTGGATCTTATGTCGACCCCGTCGCTACAGCGCCTGGTGCAGGCTACGGAAGATAAAGTAAAGTATTTTTGAAATTACTAAGTTTTCTAGACATCATTTTATTGATTGTTGGCTTTTTGCAGGTTATGGATTCTGGCTCTGAATGAAATCCTTTCGAAACGTTTGACCATTCTGCACATTGTACAAGATAAACATTTTTGTATTTTTAAATCCTCTTGTAAGCAAAAATAAATATTTACGAATTACAAAATGATTAATAATTTCTACTGTAAAATAGTTATTGTCATTGTTTTTGCTAACATTTCGAGCATTCAGAAGAGACTTTAAAATTCCATTTGGAAAAGTTCAAACAGCAGGCGTATAATTGGGATTGCGATATAGCATACTTTTTCTATAATTTGCACTATTTCTAAAAGTGTACCATATAACGCCGATAAATCAGCTGGATTAAAGTTGGGAGGAAACTTGTTCAAAATCTGTATGATTCACTTTGCCCAGTTTTTGCCTACTTCTGTGCACCCAGAATTGCGACATGACAACTTTATTGTCCTGCCGACTTGTCGTGCTCGCACGTGCAGAAGCTAAGGCAACTTCCAAAGAAATAATTTAAACGGGAGATTGAGAATGGAAAACCCAGTGGACGTTTTGTTTTCAAAGCTGGTTTTCAAAACTTAATTTGGGGAAAAACCAATTGAACTTTCAGCAGTAAGCCAATAACTTGTAATGTGAAGGGTAGAGAATTTGGAAAATTCAAGGTGAGAGTTTTGTTCAATCCAGGCAGGCCCAGGTGTTAATTTTTTTCTCATTGTTGGATGTTGAGTCATTGTTCATTTCTTGGGAAGCCAGAGACGAGAGATTCTATAGTTAATAATGGCATCGCAAAATATCAGAACAAAAAAGGGATTTTTTGCATCCATTTTTTAACTGGAACGATCTGCATTTTTTTGTGAGTTACATTAGTGAAATAGCACGAACGAATGGGTTAGTAAATTTCTGACGTCAGTGTGTTAAGATGTGCAAAAACCGTCGTCACATTCTTCAGGCTGAAGCTGACCAATAATTACGCCTTAAAATTGCCAACCAGATTTAGCCTAGTAGTGCATATGGACATACCAATGTTATTTGACATTTCTTTGTTTGCCAGTTGCTTGCGTCTGTGTCCAGCAAAACATTTGCGCGCACATGAAAATGCGTCTGGATTCAGTGACGTCGACAAACACTGGGTAAACTTTCCTGGGAAATGACAAATGACCTGCCAACAAAGCACGGTAAACTTTCCGTATATAATGTGCTTCAAACCTGCTTGTATTAGCAGAAACATTTTAATTTACTTCAGAACAGGAACATTTTGTCAAAAGCCTTAAACCAAACTTAAGAAAAATGAATACACTGTGCGTATTTTTGGTTTTGTTTGTTGTGCTTGCTGCAGTCCACTGCTCTCCTGTTTCTGTTGAAAAGAGTTTGACTAGCAGTGTGAACGGTGGGAATATCTTACTGCTTATTGTTTATAATTTTTTGTTACTTCATATTTAGAAATGTTGGGAAATTAATAATCTCTTTCACAGAGCAAATTCCCGATGAAGCAGAAGGCGGACTAGGCTCAGCCCGAGCTAAGCGATTTCTAGGATTTGGAGGATACGGGCATGGCCATCATCATCATCATCACCACCACCACGGTAGTAGAAAAACATTCTGTTCAGTTTGAATTGGTATTTAATGAATGACTAATTTCTAATTTTAGGTGGGTATGGCGGATATGGCGGATATGGCGGAGGCTATGGCGGGTATGGTTATGGACGTAAGTTATTGGGAATCAAATTAATAATTAGCTACGATTAAATTTTCTTACATTTTTACAAGATATATTTTTAATGTTAGGTTAAAGAGCAGACGCCAGTCAAGGAAAAAGATAGAAAGAAAGCAAACAAAACATGAAATAAACTTGAGCCAGAGCAGATGATTACCGCATTACTTGTAATGTTATGCTTAACGCAATTCAAAACGCTTTCCTGCAATAAGAATGCAAGGACACCTCCGAATACGTTTTATACTATCCACTCTTATGTACGGCCTAACAGTATTCAAATAAAATAAGATTGTTTGGTGTCTACAGCCATTGTTAAGTACGGATCACTAACTGTTTAATTATTACACTTCCTGGCTTGAAATTCAAGATTTACTATAGTAAATTGGTCTTAGAAGTGCAGAATAAAATGAAAATTTGCAAAATTTAGAATTTGGTTATAACCGGGGTTTTAATCTAGGATTTTCGGATTTTTCCTTGGCTGCTGTATTATAAAGATGCGTTGCCGGAATATAGCGATAGGCGAGAATTGCAAACACAAACATGTCAATAAACATGATCCCAGAGAAGAGAAAAAACTCCTTCGACTGTAAAATACATTTAACAAAATTTTATTTAAATATAGCACATGTTAATGGAAAGTTGTGTTTAGTATTATCCAATATTAAAACCAACCTGTTTATCAAAAAATTTGGCTCCAGCGACAATGACAACAATCAAATTCCCAAGAGCAACAGTTAGAAGCCAGGCGGACTGAACTACCGATTTCATGCTCAGTGGAGCCTGATTAATATTAAACGTTTGATTTAATACGGTGATCATAAAATTTAATACCAGTATCTAAATAATTACCTGAGAATATGAGAATTCCAGACCCGTGATAGCATAAAATGTTTCCCCTGAAGTCATTACAATATATTGAGGTAGAAGCCATAGCATATGAATCGAATTTGCTTTTGTAATTTCATATGTGTTTAGAATGTAATTTGTAGGATCGAATGGATTGGTAGGATCTTCACTAGTGTAATTAGCACTAACACTAGCAACATAACTTCCTCCATATTTTAAATGCATTCCATGCCCAATTTGGAGTTCAGACAGAGTTTCGTTTCCCGTCGTCGAAATTATTCGCACCAGCAAAGTGTACCTGTAAAAATGTACAATTAGTTCCAAGTGCATCTCTAATTTTAAACGAAACAATTGTTTTACATATTTTTTATTACTCTGTTGGTTCAACTTCCAATGTGTCGGTTGACATTCCATTTCCCTCCTCGGTTTTTCTAGTGATAAATTGATGTTCGTAACCTTGTTTATTTGCACGGAGTAGCAATTGCAGCTCATGTCCGGAAAGTGAATCAACCAGATGTCTTCCGTGTAGCAGGAAGCTAACCACATTAGGAAGAGTCAAGTCTGAAACTAACTATCAAATAGGAAAATGTATTCCACCTGTGCGCCATACCGGATCTTTGCTTTTTCCTTAGATTTTTCCCGATCATCTGCGCCCAATGGTTTTGCAATATCGGTCTGATTCCTAGAGTTCATCCCAACCAGAATACTGTGAGCCTGCGCAATTTAAATCAGCCGCCAATATAAATCACTGTTGAATCGTACTACGCATACGCATTTGGCATTTATATACAAGAACAAGCATACTCTTCGCTAGTATTCATACAACCTGCTCGGGTTCGACTGAAATGTTGAAGAAAGCATCAGGGCTGTTTCCTGTAGCAATAGACATGTGGTGTACATTCGCTGGAATCCGTTTAAATACAAAGTTGTCGTGCGAATTAACAAATGCGTATCATGTCTTCGCCCAAACTTATGTTTACGGAATAAGGGAGCGAATTGATAACGTGAAGATTTGCTTCCTCGAAACGAAGTTTGATTGGATAAGTGGCCTGTGAAAAATGAATTCTGTCAAAATTAAATTGTCCATTTTAATAATATTGCATTGAAATGAGTAATTGCACCTCCAATTTCAGCTCCACAATTCCGGCTATGACAAAAGCCAAGCCGCTCAATATTCCACCTGTCACAATGCGTTGTAATGGCTTTCTCGCCAAACCCAATTTGGTTAATATTGGATATATGACGTAGGAAAAAAGTGGAATGAAGATCAGAATTAGAGCTGCGCTGGACATCTGTTAAATGTTAGTAAAATTCATTAACTTTGATACAACTCTACGAAATAAAAGTGTATTTCACACCTGTATCTGGTCTGGCTTAATTCGAACGCCAAAAGTTAGACCGTCCATTCGAGTGGCTTGAAGCGTCCATCGAGATCCCTGTCCATGATGGCAATAAAATTTATCAAATGTCGCTTTTAATTATTATAACGTTACAAAAATAACCTGCTGATTCCAGAGAGCCCAGAACACTGGCAGAGGAATATAAAGGAACAGAACTCGGAGAACGGCTTTGACATCCTCGATGAACGTTTGTTCATATAAATCATCCGCATGGTCCAACCAATGCTTTCGCGACTCCTTGCTTTTACAAGCTCTTGGATATTCCATGCTAAAAATAAAAATAAAGTGCATAAAATATTAAACCTTAACCTCCCAGAATATGAGACGTACCCAAATGCATTTAGCAACTTTGACCATCATATTTTCCTCTGGTTCACGCATTACGTATGTAGATTTTCCACTTATAAATATCACTGCAAAGCAGACCAAATCTCATTTATCTTTCACTTAATAACTGGAATACTTATGTCCTAATCATTCACGGCGTACCCACGACTAAGAGCATTAAGAGAGCAGGAACGGCGAATGCCAATGAGTAGCAAGTACTTTCTCCAAAGCAGGAAACGTCTCTTCGGAAAATCGGTGCAACTATGTTTGAGATTAGTGTTCCAGAATTAATTGCAAAATAAAAGAAAGAGAAATATTGTGTGAGCAGTGGGGCTTGTTCCGGTAATTTGAATTGATCTCCTCCAAATGATGAGACACATGGTTTGACTCCACCGGTTCCGATTGCAATCAACGCTAGACCCATCATGCTAAAAGCTCTGAAGTTTGAAGAGAATTTAAATTAATTAATTGCATAGCTAAAGAACCTTTAAAATAAATAAGTAATCTGTAATTAGTAATTGTAATGTAGCCTTACACAGTTGGGATTTCCAAAGGTGGAGTAGCTGCAAGTGCGAGAATCACATTTCCAGTAGCATACAGCATGCTAACGTAGAGAATTGTTCTAAATAGAATATGTAACAGTTGTAGTGTTATTACCATTATGAGTATGGCTAGTTAAATATTTACCGAAACTTCCCGAGAAAAGAATCAGCAAGTATAGCACCAAAAATCGGTGCAAAATATGACAGTGTTGACCACCCATGATAAATCATGGTAGATTTATCTTCGCTGAACAACAGTACATTTGTGAGGTACAGAATCAAAATAGCTGTTAAGAACGCATGATTAGATTCCTTGTTTTCTAAGGTTTTGATTTCACATTATTATTTTATCGAGTTATTCCTCACATTTAACGAAATAGTATGAGCACCGCTCCCAAAAATAAATGCTGATAACAAAAAAGACGCCTTTTGGGTACGGCAATTTCTAAAATTGTGAAACAAGTTAAAACCAAGCTTTATGTGATTAGTAATAAAGGTGTTGCTTATCACCTTTTCCGCAATTTGATTGTCTTCAGCATCTTCTTTATAAAATTCTGCTTCATCTTTCCGAATCGACACTTTTTCCTTGGAACCCATTGAGCCTGCACACGCCAGCTACACAATAAAATAAGACCAATTAAATTGACTTTAAATCTACAGAATTTATCCAAATGCACTAATGCATTGCATTATCCTCCGCTCAGCCAACCATTGCATTGCATTGGAGCGAATAACTTAAAATCTGCATTGATAATCAAGCGCATGTTGGAATAGTGACATATCATTATACCTAATCATCAAAGTCGGCAAAGACAAGTCTCGAGTGAAATACAAATTGCATTGAAAATCAAATCAAAACCACTGATAATAAGGTTAAAATGCAGGAGCCTCAAAAAAGTTATTGCTTCATCACGTTTTGCATTAAAAATTCATAATGTCCGTATGTAGTCGTAATCAACTGAATATGTACCCATGCCAGGCTTTTTGCAAGTGCTTGAAGGATGAAGTGTAACTTAGTTCTTAAAAGTGAAGTTATTCTAGAACAATATAATTAATTATAATCCACAAGTCTTGACGAAATTAATATTGGAAATTAACTAAACACAAATCTATTGATTAAAAATATCATTTGGAAAAGAATGCTTCCAAGGCGGAAGGGGGACATGCCCGATGAAAAGAATGAAATAATTTTTTTATTGAAAAATAATTTCTAAATTTATTTAAAATGCAAAATTTCAAAATAGTTTTGATTTCCGCCGTGGTTTCGCCGATCCCTACTAACAAATTATAATGTTGTTCCAAAGTTTTGAAACGTTTGTTATGCGGTGCTGTTATCGT